>QVNV01002116.1:0-49309 GCA_014825455.1 Pseudomyrmex pallidus
AAAAATATCTGAAAATTCAATAAAACTACTTTATTTATTTTCGAGACGATACGCCAAATAAAACATTTTATATAACAAATAAAATATTTTCGTAGAACACATTCTAATCAAAGATGTTTGTTTTTACTATACCTCAGGTCCCGTAGCCAGGTAACAAAGAAAACACATACGGAGAAATGCAACACAGCGACGTCATTAGACATTTGAGCGGAGAGATCAAACAATGGAAAAATTTGTGCTTTGTCCTATAAAGTTTCAAAAAAATGGCTAATGGAAAGAAGAGAGAAAGAAGAGATAGAGGTATTTGCCAGTATTACATTAGAGCAAGATGTTGTAAAGAGAAAATTAAGAGGTATCAGAAAGAAAACTTTAAAAAGAAAAAGTTTTTAAAGACATCCTAAAATAATGACCGCTAATCTTCGACAAATACTTATTTTATTTTGGCAATTAAAAGCGAGAATTAGAAAGTGACAGTTAAAACGTTTTGTTGTAATTATTCTATTGCACACACAGGTGCCTTACATTCTGCAAAAATACTGATAAGACAACTTAAGGATTCAAGAAAATAAGGTTTTGTATCTTATTCCAAGTTCATTATTTATAGTGTTTATTGTGTGCCATTAAGTTACTCTGTATAACATGTTTTGCTATAAAATTAAAGTAACATAGAAGCTCTTACATTTGTTTCTATGCATTGATGAAAATAAATGGAACTCTGTAAATAAAAGATACAAGAAAGAAAGAGAGAGAGAGAAAAATGACGTTTTATATTCAATAGAAATAAATAATATATATAAATAAAAACAATAATAACAATCTATGGAATGACTTAACAAAACTAATATGGACGAAGTATCTGGCTAGAAAACTGTAAAATAACAACAAATTTTCGAACAAGTAAAGCTTTTCTCTGATAACTTTAGTTTTTTTTTTTTTTTTTTCCCTATATAAATTTACGAAGTTTGATATGACGATGATAAAGTTGGACTAATCCTGGCGATATATTTATTTTTGTTAATTTTGAGAAAGCAGCTTTATATATCACAGCCCAAAAAATTATACAAAACAGACATAACGAATGACCTGTTCTGATTATTAGAAAAAGAATTTAAACCTTTAAATGTATCACAGTTTGAAATGTAAAACAAATTCGCAAGTTTAAAATAAAACAAAAACACGAAAATATAAAACTAATAGTGATCAAAGAAACACATCGCGAAATCCAGAATCCTTCAAAACCTTAACCTGCGTTAATTTATTCGAGAAAACTTTTTTAAAATATATCCGCGAGATTGTTTGGCACTCCAGTAACCTCCCAGATGGTAGCTGCCAATCGCCGAGAGTGTTCCAAAACGCAAGTCGACGTGGTCAGTCCCAAATGCACGCAATAGAGCTCGTAGATTCGTACTTTGTTGGGCGAGACTTTGGGGAAACACGTCTCGGTTAATTTTCTGCAAAAATTAAGAGAACAAGTTAAAAATTGTATTAAAAAAACAGTTGAGACACTCAAATACATGAGTAATATAAAAATTACCTGTAATAATCCCCACAGATTATGCCTGGCACCGGAAAATTTTTCATCACATAATTAAGATATACTTTACATTTCGGTGGTGAGTAACCCTGAGAATACGCAAAAAAGTAAATTATAGAATGTACGCATATGTACGATATTCTTTTTAATTAAAGTGCACACATACGGAAATGTCTTCAAACCACAAGAAGTAAGAATAATTGAACGTGGTGTCCTTCCACATGACCGACAAATGACCTTCCTGCAGATGTATTCGACTTTGTTCGACCATATTCCAAATCTAAGGGAGAGAAAAGAATTGATAAAGTTGTTGAAACTATTTGCGTAAATTGTACGATTTGTTTTCGTGTACAGAAAATACAATTAATACTTTGTTTTTAATTTTGATAGTGTTAGATGCTAAGTTTTTAACGAAAAACTAACTTTTTTCATCGTAAGAGTAAGCGTTTCGGTGCTTGTAAAGTCCAACGTGGGCGCCACGAGCCTGTGGGTCGTCCTATCGATGTAGATGAAATGTACCAAACCTGGGAATTCTTCGAGATACTTGTTGATAGTTAGGGAACTTCTCGTAAAAGAGTAACATTAAGGAGACAATATTAAGCGAAATAAATGCATTCCATAAAAAAAAAAAACTCAATTCGACGTTTTCTAGAAAATCGCAAGCAATCGTAAAAACACAAAGATAGTGATAGAAACATAATGTATTCAAAACATCAATATAAGAAAGAAACAAATCGAGTTGTTCGTGCGCTTTCAGTTCTTTTTGTTTTATTAAAGGATATGATCCTAGTGTGAAATTCTTCATTGCTTTGACTTTCAGAAAGTCACTGAAGTCGCTCAGCTTTTGCCGAACAAGCCTGCCGACCGTGGTGAGAACATCGGTTCCTTGTTTCAAAAAATTCCGATCGAAACAAGTCAAACGTAGTAGTTCTTTCAAGGTTTCCACGAAGCCGGAAGTGTTGGCTTCGATCTGCAGAACCACTTCGGGATCTCGAGAGCGCAGAAGGTCGTTGTACTTTTTTCGGACAAAGTCCCACTTTATTTGCAACCTCTTTTGACACATATCGACATCGTTACCAACGTTAGAACGATTCTTCTTAATTCCTTCCAACACTTTCTTGATCGACGCATCGAGATTTTCAAAGATTGGCTTCAATTCGTCAAGATCCCTTTGAAACTGTAGGTTGTTCGTCAGATTTAAATAGTAAAAGCTGTCGCACAATCCCGAGGAAGTGGAAAGATTTGTAGCTTCGACTATTGTTATTAGATTGATGGAATCCGATAGCTCGAAGATGTGAACCGCATTGGCCGTATAATTGTGCTGAGAGCCAAGAAGTAACAATTGACTGTAGAGATCATTATCAGTTAAGGATGAAAGTCCCTCGGTCACCGAAGACTCCCTTGAACCTAGAAAAAGATATTGATTTTATATAATCTCGTCAAAATTATAAAAAAAAAAACAACCTTTATTCTTTATCTATTGCTACAATCCTTTATTATAAGAACTGCGCTGTAAAAACACCTACTAAAAAGATCTGTAATGTCTTCGGAAGTAGGAGCGGCCAGTCTAGCTCCGAAACTCGGTCTCATTTCGTCGCTTTTTACAGAGCCGCTTTCCGGTAACAAGATATCGCTGTCGTCGTTACTGTCGTCGGTATTCTCGAATCGATTGTGCCTCCGCTTTTTATTTACCGTCCAACAAAGTAAGATCATCAATAAAATATCAGATGCGCACAAGTCGTGAGCGTTTTTGCTGGAGTACAGTGATAAAAACTTGGATCCGACCAGAAGCAACATGTGTAAGTTGCTGAATTCAGGTTGCGAACTTTTCAACTTGTCACATGCGTCGTGCAGTACTTTAAGAACCGAAGAAGATACTTCTGAATTCACTGATAACTGTTCCACTGCTTCTGTCAGCATACTCTGCTCACTGTTTCTCAAATCACACCATGCATCGAGTAAAGAGGACACCAGACACACTTTCTGCCAGTTGGTTTTCAATCTGCAATAGAAATTGAAGTGGCGGATTAGCCACTTACATTCGAATCAAAAATATTTTGCACATACATTTGTTATTTATTCTATTCTTCATCTATTTTATTCTTAGACCTATGTTCATCATCATCTACTTTATATCAGTTACATACATCGCAACATCTGGACCACACACATGACGCACAATCGAGACGCATACTCCAAGTGTGCGTCTCATAAGCTCCACTTCTTTTGTAGCCAAATATATAAACGTATAGCCGATGTATTCATCAAAGACCATATTGGTCCCATCTTGAAACTTCATCGAGGTGTAGGAATTTCCAAACTGAGAAGCCATCACATGCTGAGAGGTAACAATAGGTGAAAACAACTGCATTATAATGTTAGGGCTCAGTAAAGAACTTTCCAAGTTTGTGATGTCCTACAAAAAAAGAAATTAAAAAGATGATATTCTTTGAGAAACAGTAATGTATGTATTTCAAGCGTGTATTATTGAAATTTACTTTATTATCCTGATTGTTGAGCAAGCCTTGCATTCTCGCCAGCTTCACGATGTGACTCGCGAATTTCTTATTACACTTTGCAAACAACACATCGTTCAGATGATCAAATATCAGTACAGCCCTCATTCCGTTTACAATTTCAATTTTTACTTGTCTGTAGTTTTTAGCATACAATTATATTTTAATGCTTAAAAACATGCTTTTAGAATTGGTTTTAGATCCTTTGGTATATCCACTGTTTGTTTTTTTTTCTCCGTAGTAGTTTCAACTTACAGACTTATTTTTCTTTCTTTCCTCTCTCAAAGAGAGAAACAAATATAAAACTTCTTTTCTTTCTCCTTATGGCTTGCTAAAAGTACACAATAGCATAACGCACTGCTTCTTGTCGACTTTTGATGCCAGCTGTCAAAGCTGCAAGGTGTCCAAAAGGTCTACACACTTTTGTGTCAGCTGTCTCTGATAAAATTATAGTTCATAGATGACACCTCCAGCACACCTGGCGCTACTGTATGACTTTTGTCACCTTGATTTTCCTTTCGCGGAGGTTTGAGGTTAGACGACGACGAAAAGCAGACGACACATGTTGCCCGACTTGTAGAAACTATTTTAAGTGACGTTATTTACGTATATATGTTTTGATTTGGTAGACTGGTGTGCGGACGAACGTCACGGGAGGCACGAGGACCCAAAACGTGTCAACAGTCAAGCAGACGACACGGATGAATCATATTAAACTGATTCACAAGCTTACATAACTCACGTACATACATATACGTATGTACGCAAAACACGTGTTTCTCTCACTGGTTGCATCATTCATGCGCGCAATACAATTTTGCATGCGCAAGAAGAGCAAAAACATAAGAAATATCATGATATTGTAAAATATTTCACGTCTTTTGATGTCAATACCGCCGTGATCGATTGCCATGGTAGCACAAAGTTTTCCGTGCGGAAAAATCTCGTCGTGACACGAGGTAGGATGCGTTCCTTGAACGCGTATAGTCTTTTGATTAGATAGCGCTAATTATTCCTCCTATCAGCTCGATGACGTTTCCCAAAACTTCGACATTCGTAATTGCCGCGGGAGAGCATTGCGTGGAGCAGAAATGTTTCACGATCAAGAGCAATCTGACAACAATCTTTCAAAGAGAGATATTCTGTTCACGTCTTTCGTCGTAAGTGTTACTGTTTGTTTAAAATGACTTTTGTTAGTTTTCTAACTCGATGCTTCGCTTTTTCGTGCTACCTAATTGTATCCTAATCGCTTTCTATACTGACAATGAGATAAAACAATTTTATATGAGAAAAGAGAGTTCTTTAAGAGGAATTTAATTTTTATAAATTAAAACATATTATTCTTGCAGTGTTTAAAGCAATTTTTTAAACCATTTTGCACGACATTCTTACATGTGACATTTTTTATATTGAAAATCTGATGCAACAGTCAATTATATTAAAAACTTAATATTAATGTTTTATGTCAGTCAGGTGCTCTTGCAGGAATTGTTTGTGACGTGACACTGTTCCCATTGGATACCCTTAAAACACGTTTGCAAAGCCAGCATGGATTCTTTCAATCTGGTGGTTTCAAGAAACTGTACAAAGGCATAGGACCTGTGATATTAGGTTCTGCTCCGTCAGGTATGTAATATTTATACATCAATATACACAAGATATAGAAAATTGTGGAGAAAATACCTTATGTTTGATATTAATATACCCACTGTTACTACAGCTGCTATATTTTTTATTACTTATGAGGGCATAAAACAGTATACACAGCCTCATGTACCAGAACAGTATCACTCAATTATACACATGATTGCAGCATCATCTTCCGAAGTGGTAAGCAATTGCAGTGTTTTGTTTTACTGTCACATAATGTGATACGAAATTTCATCGTGTGATAATTTTGGTTTTTATAAGTTAGTATGTACGACAGATAATGTTTGTAAGTTTTGTAACAGCAAAACTGTTGTATGACTGTTGTATAAAACCTTGTTTGACTTCATATAGACAGCCTGTTTGATTCGGGTACCTGTGGAAGTGATTAAACAAAGAAAACAAGCTCTTCTATCTGATACAAATCACTTGGGTTTAAAAACATTATATCGCGGTTACGGAAGTACCGTACTTCGAGACTTACCGTTTGGCCTGATTCAAATGCCATTGTGGGAATATTTCAAGCTCTACTGGACTCGACGAAGTCATCGTGATTGCACACCTATGGAAGGTGCTGCTTGCGGAGCCGCGTCAGGTAGTATATTATATGTAGCTCGGCGAGTTTGTGTTAAAATAATTTTTCTTAAATATTTTACGAACAAATAGTTACAAGTACGTTAAAATATCCATCTTTATCTCAGTTGCTATATCGGCTGCCTTAACAACACCGCTGGACGTAGCAAAAACGAGAATTATGTTATCCAGCACGTCCGCTGAAAAAGAAGAAGTTAAAATATCGACAATGTTGAAGGAGGTTTACAAATGTAACGGCGTTAAAGGGTGAGAAAAGAAAATTTATACATTCTTTATACACATATATGCGTAGTCTACCAGAACTGCACACAATATTTTCACAGATTGTTCGCTGGCTTTGTCCCGAGAGTAACCGGATTTACCATTGGTGGATTTATATTCTTTGGCGTTTACGAGCAAGCCAGAGAACTTTGCATATCTTACTTCTCACAAAGATTCGCCGATATATAGATAAATAATTGCCAAATAATTAAAAAATAATATTGAAGCTTTTCACGACATTTTGCGGATATCTCTTGAGCTCTGCCCTACTTCAACGTGACATTTGCTGAGATCGGTTTCAGAAGGTAACTTGTAAATTAATAGAATTTATTAAAATAAAAAACTTTTATTTGTTGCTAATACTTTAGTACAAGATTAAAGCTTAGAAGATCACATTTATTCAGTTTTCAGGCTGTCTTTTTTCGTCCTCTCCCAAAAAGAACTTTTGGGAAACGTAAGTTCCTGGTATTATAAATAAATACAAAAAACACTGCATTAAGAATCGACGTAGGAAACTTTTTCTTTTTTTTTTTTTTTTTTGAAAACGAACTTCGTGTCACAATACATATAATATTCAAGGTGCACCAACAGCAATGAATCTTATCGTCACAGTTGCGAAACATAATACGAATGTGATTACAATCAGATATCACTTCGCACAAAAGATCAGCTTTAAACTTATATATATATATATTATAGAAAATATATATATAAAAATTAACAACGATCTTTAAGAATATCCTCTCAATTCCATATCGGTACAGTGTTTCACACAAGATCTTACATGTGCATTTTCTATGATCTTACACGTTGCATTTTCTAACTTTATAGAAGTTTACGATTTATCGAAAGATCTCTATAATTCAGATTTTGCCAATTCAGATTGTTCTGTATTATTACGTAGCATTGCAAATACAATAAGATTATAAGAATATGAATTATTACTGAGCAAAACTTGTATCACAAACATCACATTGGTCTTGAGTTGTACATTAAAAAGATTCCCTCATTAAGCATTTCGCGCACGCGTCGCGCGAATAAATCTCAGATAAATTATTTTGATTACAAAAAGGCTTTAAAAAAAAGAATAGAGAACGAGTATTAATACTGATTTTATTTAAATCTATGCACAACAATACCTTCTTTCGGATTTTCTCGTTAGAACTATTTCATTTTCTTTTACTTGTTGTAAGTTCTCGGGATTTGACGCGAAATCCTGTACGATTTCGTTAAACAACTCGACTGTAAAAGAAAGAAAACGAAAATTTTAAATAAACGCACATTTTATAACTGATGCGCAACTGCGTTTGTCAAGTGTGTATGTGTGTCTCGGTAAATGGTATATTTCCTACCTACCTACGTTTTCTCCCGTTTTACTAGACGTTACAAAAAGTTTGGTCTGTGTGCCGTTCGCGTATCTTTCAACAGTATTCTGTAGATCCGGATCGTCCAACGTAAGACCCGCGTCGTACAAGTCTTTCTTCGTGGCGCAAAGGTACACTTTGCAATTTTCCTCAACGCTTCTGAGTTCTCTCACCCAGTGTTTCGCTCGTTGAAACGTGCTAGATCTAGTGATGTCGTAGCACACTATGGCGGCCTTTGCGCCCCGATAATACGTTCTGGTCATGGCATCGTATCTGATAATAATAATATTATTTAAAAAATACTAAGAAAATTACATTCCTCTTGGCGACATGTGTAACAGTATACTTTGTATACTGTGTTTACAGATATCTGAGCCACAGATAGATATCTGACAACACAAAAATATAAACAGTGTCAACTTACTTCTCGCTACCTGCAGTATCCCATATTCCCATAACAAGCGACACATCGTCCAATTGTACTCGCTTCGCTGCAAACACAGTGCCTATTGTCTGCGATATAATTTCAACAGCATTAATTCGCATATGATGCCCTCCCTCCCATCTAGAGTTTTTACAGTGCAAATTTTCATAATATTTATTACTTTACTATATTTCCTTCCACAATGTTGCGGACTATGAGAAACAAGATGTTCCATGTTAGTGCTCGTAAATTGTTTAGGACTGTTTTTCTCAACCGGACTGTTTTTCTCCGCATCTTCCTTTTTATATTCCGATTGTATATTGACAACGCGAGTAAAATATAACTGTGAAACATTTGTAACTTGTTTATTGTAGATAAGCTACTAAAATAGCAAAGAGTGATTGTGTAACTAAAAAAAAAACCCTCAAAACTAAAGTGTTACTTTCCTTATGATGCACACACTCGCTCTTTCTCTCGGTGCTTTATTTATTTCATTACAGTACGAGAAAATTTAAACGGGTCCAGCCGAGAAGAACAGTTCTGTGGCCAGGAAGGAGTTCAAGGATTCTAAGAAAAATCACTATTTCATCTCTTTGTTTCAACAAATTGTCGAATCGTCTCAGTGATGCTGATGAATTTGATGATGCTTAGAATAAGAACACTTACATTTTGATAAGGTCGACTGTCATTGAACGTGTCATGTATGTATCGTTCCATTAGACTTGTTTTTCCCACTGTCGCATTGCCCAGTAATACAACTTTCAAATCCACGCGACTCATGTTGCCTGTATCGGAATGTCACTGACTATCAGTGATGGCTTTGTTCTAGAGTCTAGCGTATCATGTGGGCAAAGTGGTCGTGCAAAGGTTACGGACAAACACACTCCTCTCCACCGCCCATCAACAGTCGCCATATTGCCTTTTCCGTTTAATGATGCGATCACACGTGCTGAAGAAATGGTGACAAAAGAAATGTTTCAATCACGATTGGTCAGTTCCGTTGAGTTAAAATGAACGACCGATTGCTGATGTGAATGATGTCGTTGCAATGGTTTCTTAGAAATAAACAGAGACGTTCCGGATCTTTTTTGTGACAAATTGAACATATTTCATCGTGTAAAATCTATTGAGACCGTTAAGTACTTCTTAGACTAAGAGTCTGAGAAGGTCGTCAACAAGTTTTTCATTTTGCACACGTCGTTGTGTATAATCAAACGTGCATCCGTAGTAAAATAAATTGTACTTCGCTTCACACACATCCTTTCTTAAAACGTATATAAAAATAACAATGTAGAGAATTATTTGAAATAAATATCGTTTATTTTCTTAATTATTAATTATACAACTACGAGAATTTTTATGTACTCATCGTGTTCTTAGACTCGTAAACATCCTTTTGTTCTTACACGAAATGTTTCTTCAACCTGGAACATATCTATTGCTCTTTCTCGAGCTACATTATGATGACACAATTAGAGGGTTGCAAATTTTAACAATGCACTTTTTGCAAATTTTAACAATTATGCAGATCAATGCATAAATTTCTCTCATTTTATAATAAAATTCTTTATTTGGCCTTTCCTTGCGCGGCAACCGCTGCCATCGCTGCTTTAACGGTCTCTTCGTCACCCAGGAATTTCATAGAAACCACAGGTTTGAAGTTCTCATCCAGTTCGTACACAAACGGAATGCCAGTCGGCAGGTTCAACCCCATAATCTGATCGTTGGTCAGTTCTATGCAAACAAAATGTCATCAAACAAATTAGTGAAGTAATATAAATTACGTAAATATATACACTGATGAAAAGTACGAGTTCCTTACGATCCAAATGCTTGACTATGCCACGTAAGCTGTTTCCATGGGCAGCTATAATGATTCTCTTTCCTTCTTTTAACTGGGGAATAATCGTCTCGTTCCAATAAGGTAACGTTCTTTCGATAGTCAACTTGAGAGACTCAAATTTCGGAAACTGGTCAGGCGTTGGTCCGTCAGCGTAACGCGGATCCTTCACTATCGTGTCGTAATACTTGTGATCCGGTTCCATTGGAGGTGGTGGCACGTCAAACGATCTTCGCCAGATCTGCACTTGTTCCTCACCGTATTTGGCAGCAGTCTCCGCCTTATTCATGCCAGTAAGACCACCATAGTGTCGTTCATTCAATCGCCATGTTTTTTGAACAGGCAGATCTTCCTGGCCGATCTCCTTTAGGATTGCTTTTAGGGTTTCTTGTGCTCTCGTGAGAACTGACGTATGAGCCACATCAAACGTGTAACCTGCATCCTTGAGAGCCTTTCCTGCTGACACAGCTTCACTTTTGCCTGTAACAGATATTGTATTACAGACAATTTTTCAGTTGTCTTTGCATTTTTAATTGTTTTGCGCCGTTAATCACAAGCAATGTTTTCGTCTGATGTAATTTAATAGTTTTAAAAACATTGACAGTTCTGTCACAATATTATTCATCAGATCAAAAACTGCGAGAGTCGTGCGACCTTTTGTCCTTGAAAAGCGACGAATTCGACATGTAGCCGGACGGATATTTACGCACCCTTGTCCGACAGATTAGCGTCGTACCATCCGCAGAAGAGATTCAACTTATTCCATTCGCTTTCGCCATGGCGAACCATAACTATTCTGTATTTCGACATGTTTCCTGCAAAATCGCACCAAGAACGCCGGAGCAAACGACAGACAAATTTGCGAGCAATTTCGCGGAACGTGAACAAATCGATGCGGTTACAGCACAAGTAATTTAGAGGGCGTTGCGAACACTAGGAACGAAAAATACAGGGAATTACAAAAGTTCTGGTTACTGCCACTGCCGATTACTAAACCTTTGCGTGAGGTGAAAGAGCTTTTGTGGACATTCGAGCTGACATTACGGGTCTCTATGATCGGAGCGATCCACGAAAGCAAACAACTATTGTAAAAAAAATCAAAGAATCGCGAGATCTCGAACGTGTTTTTAATCCTCACAAAAGATGATCATTTATATTCGCGTTTGATCACTCAACATATCACAATTAATTATGGAGATAATAAACGCCAACGATACCAGTAAATCGCACACTTTGTTGTCTTCTAAATTCTGCAAGAATTCCTTGCTGATTTCTTGCAACTGGCAGATTGCTAATAACAAGCAATTTTGCGACGCCGTCACTACTGTGCCGTTGCAGGATGCGCCTGCAAGGTGAGCAAACAAATTATATAGAACAGGATTTTATATACACACATGCACACATTTTCTTCAATAAGTTTTGCATTAAGTTACACAAGTAATGCAGTTAAATAATATTTGTATGTGACAGCATTAATTATGAAGATGTGGTTTCTATTGAGACGTGTATTGCTCTGCAACCGGTAGCTTCTACGATAAATTCTTGCACAGAACCGTGTATGCTAGAAATCAAGGCGACAAACTGTCAGAAGATAGCACGTGTCGCTGTTGTTTCGGAAGGCGAAGTTCTTGAGATTTTCAAACAATTTGGAGAATACGAAACAACGGTGTTTGCAGAATTTATAGACGAGTGTGAAGGGAATACCGTTTTTTTTGGAGACACAACGATGCAACCTCCTACTGCTGAAGTTAGTATTAAGGTAAGAGGAAAACTTGTTCTTCAATATTACAGCTTCTTGTTTTTTTTTCTTTTTAGCGATGTTTATATAAAACTGTATAATAATATGATATATTCTATGTGTATTTGCTTTTTCACTAGTTTACCAGAACAAAAAGTAAAGGCCCTATGTGGATATATGGCATAAGACTGTTTTTGACTGATTCTGTCAAAGAGGCAAAACCAAGTGCCTTCAATTATGAGATTATTCAGACTTTTCTTAGCAATAGCAATGATAAGCCAAGCAAAGGAGCTGAAATGGCAAAGAAGGTATTCAATTGTTACAACAAACAAGAAATTACGAATCAAGAGTGTCTCAACCTGGAAGATTTGGAAATCTTTGCTTCTAACTACCTCAAATGTAAAAATAGGATTGGAAAAATGGATAACGAGAAGGAAAGTTTAAATCGCGTCGAGGATAATGAGAAATCAAATTCCCTCGAATGCGAAAACGAGACTGCAAGAAGAGACAGCGAAAAAGAGCGTCCGAACTGTGGAGAGGATAGTAAAAAGTTAGATACAGATATCAGAATCTATATTGACAATAAATTCCATGATATGGAAATGAGATTGATGAGACGAATAGATGAAATAGAATCAAATATCGATCAGAAATTAAATGCCATTTTGGAAAGACTTAAAGCGTTAAATTTCAAATAAATATTTCTATTAAATTGTTGATAGATCTGAAACAAATATAACTGTATAACAAACTCAGTAATAAAAGTAGAGTGTTTTATATATGTAAAAACTATATCGAATAATTTAGTAAATTATTAAAAAAAAAACAAAACGAGATTACTCGTATTACACATATATACGCAACTTCGCAAAGACACTTTTTTTTTGTTTATTTTAATATAAATTAATCATACATGACATTTGTATCGCAACAAGTCAGAGCCATCTTATAAAGGTCTTTTTTCAATATCTTTACTCGTTTTTTGTAGATTTTTTTTTTTTATCTCTGATAGCGGAGCGCTAAAGGCTGTGTCAACTTTAATCCACATAACAAGATTTTTATAAATGTGTTTCTAGATTGTTATATTACAGGTAGATATTATTTGTATAGTACAGTATCAGGCAATTTCAAACTTGTACATTAAATTTCAAAAGACTATTATTATTTTATTACCATTAATAGCGTGTACCGAGTAGGGACGTTTTGCGTCATCCTACTGCTACGAGAGTCAAAATTGATCCAGCCATAGCGTTTTCCGAAGACTAAGTCTGTTGATGCGTGTATTTATTCCAGTGTTTTCGAATTTTGTAAAATCAGAAACATATACAAAACATTGCACCATTTCGAGTTTACCTTCAAATATTTCTACAGGTACAAAACGTTTTCTAAAAAAAAAAAAAAACTGCGCAACTTGCACTACATTATCCGTAGAAAGATGAAAATCTGCAAATATTCTTCCAAAAGACTTTGATGTATGTACACTTCTCGATACATCCCCGCAAAATTGATTTATGCAGAAGTTTTCCTCAAAATGTGTTGTTTATATGATTTTTTAAATCATGTGAAGAAAAAAACGCAATCATATGAACATAAATCAATTTTCTACACTTGATATACATTTGAATATAAGTTATTTTATACACACACTAACACTGATGAAAATTGCTTAGAAAAGTACAAAATAATGCACAACTAGAAGATATATAAATAAAGAAAAATTAAAATATCTATATATTGGCAGTATGTATACTTTAACTAAAAAAATGACACAGAATAGTCTCAAAAACCTAATCGACCTTATTATTCTCCTGAGGAGGATCCCAAGAATGAAGTTGTTTTCGCCATAGTCTTACCATGCCGTCCCAACCTCTTCTGCTGTATTTTAAATGTTTTGGAGGCGTTCTCGGATGTTCTCTCGTACGTCTTTCTCTGAAAAAAAAATAATAATAAAGAGTACATTCATAAGTTTATTTTACAATAAAATATAATAAAGAACTAAATTAAAGAGCTACATAAATACTAAGAGAATATAGAATAGCAAAAACAAGATTTCTGTTTTACATAGCATTTAAATTATATGCAAGTTTAGACATTTGTTTTTTCTATAACTAATTTTATACAACATTTACTTTGGAACTATCTGAATGTATCTATCGTATCCAATAGTGTTTTTTCCGTAATCTATTTCTTTTTGTCTTCTCGCCAACACAACCGGATCTGTCTCGTATTCTATAGGTTTTCTCCCATTCTCTGATGAATTAGTAGTCGTGCTAGAGTCACTGGAATCACATCTCGTACGAAAGATCTTGGTTGTCTTATAATCCGCACTGTTCTGTCTTGGCCTTTTGCGCCAGACGTGCGCATTTTCTGGTTTATTCTTCACGTTATCTTTGTACTCTATGTATCTAATGTTATTTGTACTTTCGACACGATCTGCGCAGTCCGAGTCCTGCACCTTATCCGCATCCTCTACATCATGATCCGGTGGGGTGTCGTCGCTCAGAGTGCTCCAATCTTCGTATTCCTGAACATCTTTACGAACATCTGTTTCCTCATGAGTTTCCTCAGTTTTGCACGTACCATTGCTCTCTGCATTGCTTTTCTTTTTCGCGTCGCTTTCTTGCGACTCGATCGTCTTATAATTCATAGACAATATTTCATCAAACAGCTCGTCCTCTTCGCACGAAGGATCCATTGTTTTCTTTTTTCGCCTGTTTTTTTTTTTGTAAATTAACCAATTTCGAATCAACAAATCGGTTGTCAAAAAATTCTATCACTCGGCTATCTAAAATTTCATATATATATGTGTATACATATTTTGTGATATTATTTCTTCTAAATTCATCTCCTCAAGAATACGCTAAAATATTCATCTTTACATACATACAACGCGCGTAGAGTTATCACAAAGTATAACCTGCACAGTTGTGTCCCAGCGCTTTGACTTATCCCCGTGCAGAATGTCAAATTCCGTTCGCGAAGAAATGCATTTACTCGCCTCCGTATATCGTTGCTGTCTCTCTCGTGCAACTGTGATTGCAGAAAGAAGAGTCCGCTCTTTTGTACAACGAAATTACGAACGTGCGCCTTCGATCATTTTACAAACCTTCCTCTTATCATTTGCTTGCGCGCCTTTTTGACAGCACGAAGCGATTTAAGCAGAAACAATCCCGAGAGAGCGGTTACGGGAGGCAAATTGCCGTTGGTCCCGTTCACGTGCGCCGCGATGTCCACGTTACGTGCTCGCGAACTACACGGAATCAACCAACACACCGCAGTTCACATTTCGATTAATTCGCGCGTCGATACGAGAGAATCGAAACATCGCGCGGTTTCGATACACTTGAGAATTGGCGGGCTGACTCGTGGCTGGTCGGTCAATCACGCGCGGAACAGCGAGGTTAAGTGGTGATTATTCGAAATTTCTAGCTGTCATTCTTCTTCGCACATGCTCAACTTCGCAAAAGTTCGTCCCGGTAATTCCCGGAAATTACGAGCGTGAAAAATGTCAAACGTGATTGTCGTGCTAAGTGATTCCGAGGAAGCCGGCGTGTCGTCGTCCGACGACAACAAGGAAAACAAAAGATCTGAAGAAGAAGCGAACAAATTCGACGACTGTGCGAGTGACTTCGACTTCCCGGAGGTACCGTTCTGTCGAGATACCGTCAAGATCTCGCGGAGCGAGACGCATTTTGTCAACGTCAACAACGACAAGCGTGTCCCGTCATCCAGCGACTCGGAGGATGACGACGATCGAGTCGGAAAGAGTTCGCGAAAGACGACACTTAAGAAGAAGAACAAGACGGCGGCGATGAGGGAGGAACGATTGAAGCGGCGGCAAGAGAAAGAGAGAACTATGGCGAGAGAAAAGGCGTTGAGGGCGATTGAGAAAAAGAAATCGAGAGACGTGAAGCCTGGCGAATGCATAAAGTTCATGGAGGTTGAGCTCGACTCAGGTATCGACGCGTTCGTTTTTCACAAAGACATTAAGAGTACGTTGCTAAACGCTGATGTTAAGTTTAACGTAACCGCTCAATTGATTCCGAACAGTATTACGTGGCGAAGGAATATCGAGGAGAATTACATCGGGGAAGATAACGAGGTGCGCGTGAGGAAGAGCTCGCAGGCTGAGAAGCACGCGATCGTGATCTGGGACAGCTGTCAAACGGCGAGTCACGTGGCGGACGACAATTTTTGCGCGGCTGTGCGAAACACTTGCGGCCTGGTACCAAGTCACAGCGTGACTCTGGTTATCTTCGGCATGGAGGATTATTTCGCGTATCAAAAGAAACAGAAATCCGGAAAAGGATCGCGATGCAACAACGACAGTCGGTTTAAGACATTGCCAGTTATATCGAGACAACAGCTCGAGATGTGTCTGACCGAGATTCAACTGAGTTTAAATTGTAACAGCAGATCGATCGAGAACGCGCAAGATCTGGCGCTAATGGTGTATCAGTACACGAAGTCCATTTCGGAGATACCGTACAAATCGAGGAAGGATAGTCAGGAGAACAAATTTGACTGGTACGCAACGGGAGATAACAGAAACACCGTGCGCGTGGACAAGAACGGAAACGGATTGAAGAGATTGTGGCAGCAACAGTTGTGCCAGTTCAATTTGTGCGGCTTGGAAATCGCAGAAGCGATATGCGCCGTTTATCCCAGCCCGGCGCAACTTTTCAAGGTATCGCAATTTAAGTGTATCGCGATATGTTTCTTATTCTCACGTAGCGTTCAAGAAATCTGCTTGCTACAAGCAGGAAGTTTGAATAATTTTATTCAAATTTTTCTCAGGCTTATAGAAATTGCACACCCGAAGAAGGGACGAATTTGCTGAAGGATATACCGGTAAGTCTCTCTTGACTTGCACTTTTCATCACAGTAATGAGTAAATCACTGGAAGTAGACATTTGCAATTAATTTTCAATATTATTTATTGTTTATTGAATACCATATAAATTATATCAATTAGATAACTATAAATTATTTTGAAATTAAAATACTTTTACGTAAACTATATCATAATTCACCAGAAGTAACAACTAACTTTTAGTACTTGGAGTTTAACAAATTATTGAATATATACTTGACAGATTAGGAGAGCGGCAGGACCTCTCACAGCTGTACGCAAAGTCGGTCCTGAATTAAGCAAAAAGATATATATAATGTTTACGTCGGAAAATGGAGATAATCTACTCGAATAAAAGATAAAGTCACAGGTGTTTATGAGATTAATCTGTATGTAATTTTATTTATATTTTTATACTGTAAATATTTAAAAAATGCATTGTATGATCATTGTAACATATTTACGGAACACATTGCTGTTTCTTAGTGTATCAACATTATTTTTTATGGAAGAATTATTGAAATGACATTAAACTGTGTTCGGTATATAAGTAATAAATGATTATTCTATTTTTCATACACAGTGAACGTACACATGTATCTCTCTCTCTCTCTCTCTCTCTCTCTCTCGCTCTCTCGCTTGTTTATGCAAGATGCATACTTAAAATTCACAATGCTTTAAATACAACAATAGAACAACAAAATACTATCACTATATTAAAGCTTAGAGACCGGTAGAAAAATGTTATATTAGTATCGATTATATATTATGATTACGTGTGTATTGACACACAATCATAATATATATAAAAAATATTTAATATATTAAATAAATTATATGTGTGTGTGTAACAATGTATTGTACAGATACTTCAATTACGTATATATATCTTTTTTTTTATATATTAATATTAATAATCTGTTTAATACATTTCGCTATGTATTTTTAGTATTACTTTGAAATACTATACATGTGTAATTTCTTATTTTACTTTACTCGCACTGTCAAAAGCAGACTCTTCTAAACCTGCGTGTTCCTTCCCGTCCATCTTGTTCAAGACGTCGCAATCATCGTCGCCAACAGCTGCAGATGATGTCTCTTCGATTGTGGGCGCGGGCGTGTATTTGCGCTCGATAATATTCGTCTTAATAGCGTCTTCAATCTCAAGTACGTCGTCCGCGAGAGAATCGTAACTACTCGACGTCTTGGAAGATTGCGTTTGCACACATCTGTAATCGTCTTTAAAAGCCAGAATTTTCGGCGCGTCCTCCGTGTTCTTCGTCAGTATCACTTGCTCGCTTCGCTCGTTCTGCTGAGCAATCTGCGTGTTTCTCTTCGCCAGAATAATTTTCGTGTACTTCACCGGCTGCATCAGTCGGTTTTCCAACGGCATTGCAATTCTGCTCTTCGCCGGAATACCGTTGTTCTGCGTCTGCAATATCAATTGATTTAGATTTTGCACAGTCATATTAGGACATATAACAGCTGGTGTGGAAGTCACTCCGATCTTGCTCGGCGTCTGTTGCAGCTTGTTGTCCTGCTTGTTACTTATCAGAACAACCTTGGTTGTGCTGTTCAACTTGGGTCTCTCTTGGGAAGTCTCTTTGACCAGCGCGGTCTGCGTCACGACCGGTATCTTGTCGATGTTATTCAAATTGTCATCGTCCTTGGCAAATATTATCGGTATGTCCAATATGTTTCCCAGATCGTCGTCAAGGTCGTTCGCTATCGTTTTCTGAATATTTTGAGGCTTCGCTTTCTGAAGCCTCTGTAAGTTGGTGGCGTTCACTGTGATCTTCGGCATAGTTTTCACCGACTTGTGGGAAACCTTCAGCTTGTTGGATATCGGTAGCACGGAACTTTGATTAGTCAACGGAACTATTACCGAGGATGCGCTCCTGTTGTGAAGGGAATTCTCGACAATGACTATGTTACTGCACGACGTGTTATTATCCGTGTTACTGGGAGCGGCTTCTTGTCGTGGTACATACGCCGACTTGGGTATATCCAATACTTGGGAGTCACAGCTCATTCCCATCTCCTCTGTCGCTACAAAATATACATGTATATTTGTCTCAGATCTAGAGAAGAGAGATATGCGTATTATAATATTAACATGCACAACAATATTTTTAAAATATTTCTATTGTTGTACCGGCACTCATCATAATTTGTTGCATACACAATTTTGTAAGACGATTTTGAGGAGATTTACTTCCATAATATCAGATTGTAACTTTGGATAAAATACATGATAAAATAAGAGGTTGAAATAGTGGTTTTTTTAATACTCTTAATACTAAGAGTGTAAATATTAGGCTTTCTTAATATGAATATTGAGAAAGACAGAAATATGCATAGAATTGTCTTATTCTATCAAGAGACAAAGAGTATTACAGATGTACCAAGTGTAAAAAAAAGATCTACCATTAATGATAACTGCTTGCCCATTATATAACATCTGCAGAAGGCATTGGTTAAACGCCCCACAGCCGATAGTTCGTGTTCATATTATTTAGTGATTAGTTATATCTTACCCAGTAAACAGGATTAAGGTTGGGAATTAAACAAATTCGAATTATATGTATCGCAAAAAAATATTTATTGGATACAAAATAAAAGGCAGCCTGGCATCATATTTACAATAAATCTTGTGTGTGTGTGTGTGTGTGTGCAGATTTTAAAAATGCCTATGTTGCTTATATCCACGTATTTTATATACAACTTACGTAGGACATGAAGACAATATTACATGTCTAATAGAGTGTATAAATTCACTGTGTGTACTCACATTAACTAAAACGTTATGTTATTAATTTTTTCTGTATATGTTTTTAAAATATGTCAAGAGACATGAGTGATGTCATGCATAGACTTTATGATACTAATTATTATTCTCTTGGCTACACAAAATAAAAGAAAATATACAGTATCTGTAATAACTAAGAGGAAATTTATGAGGTAAAATAAATTCAGCAATTAAGCAGAGTGTGTGTGTGTGTGTTTTGGAGGAGGAAATATTTTGGTTATTCATAGTAAGAAGTCACACAACAAAAATGCGTGACTCTCGTGTGAGTAGATACTTACAAAATTAATAATCCATATCATAAGTAGAAAATTTTTATTACGCAATATCAAAGTCGTTTTCTTTTTTTTAATATATCGTAATTAACACAGCTACGAGACACTAAAAATTCTCCTATTTTATATAATAGGAAGATAATTACATAAATATCAATATAATTACATACGCGTTTTTTAGATATATGCAATTTTCTATATACATTTTACATACGAGCGTAAAAAAGTTTCCTATAAAAATGTACGAGTCTAAGATATGTATAACTTTTTGCTACCAGAAAAAAAAAAAGAAAAAAAATCAAGAAAGAGAATAAAAAAAATAATAAACGTCTAATTGCGTGTACACGCAAAAACTATATTCGTTCTATGTACAACGATTTAAGTACTAAAAGTCTGCTTACCTATGTTAAAAGTAGTTCAAATTATGATTGAACTAACTATTGTAAATAAAATATATGTTCAAATTCGTGTTCTTTATCATAAAGAGATATCAAACACATATTGAACTCAATCCGATTGTATCGAATGCGTATAAGTCAATTTGCTAAATAATAAAAATTATTCTAAGTGCATTTATCCTCTCGTAACAAAAAAACAAAAAAAAAATAAAAAATAAAAAACTAAAATAAAAATAAAAAAAAAATATAGATATTGTAACACTCGAAAACTGCTCAATCGATCACATTATTTAGCTTCAACTACGTTTCAGATGAATTATTTACTAGTTGATTGGATAATGATCTACCTTTTGAGACTGTCGATGTGGATGGCGTTACGTTATTCGCCGGCGAGCTGGTAGTCGTTAGCAAAATGCTGGAAGCCGACGACACACGAGCGGAGGAAGTGGTACTCGTTAACGGAGCAGGATTTTTTCCGCTTTGAAGATTCGACAACGGACCGCTTGTTGTTGGGACGGGTTTACCGCTTCCCACTATTTAAATGAGAAAAAGAGAACGTGAGCAATTCTGAGCCGAACACCATTTCATGATAGAATACGAAACAACGGGAGCTGTAAGCAACATCTCACCTCCAGGATTCGTATTGATTCTGATTTGACTAGCCGCGGTGATAACGTTCACCAATTTCGTATCTGCGTTCTTGTCGGGCGCGTTCACATGTCTGAAATTACTCGATACCACATTCGAGTAAGACTTGTTAGTAGGTATTAACGTTTTGATCTTCGTGCCCTGTAACGGCACGTTCGAAATGATCTTCGGCACTTTAGCAGATGTGGCCGACGATCTGGGTACATTACACGCTTTCGACATGGTAGTCGCGGATTGACTTGCTGCCGTACTCGGTGTTAAACGTATCTGTCCTACAGGCGTTAAACTCGCTAATGAACCGATGTTAAGCGTCAAACCGTTTTCTGCGGCAGTATTTGTCTGCAACGATCAATCATATTGCAAATAATTATCATACGTATTGAAGTATAACGATAATATAATTAAAGCGTAATATATTTAGTCGCACTTTTAAATTATAATAGAGTAAATAGTAAAGTTCTATTTCTATTTTAATTGTACGTGAGTCATATATATTATGCGGTACAATTTTACCTGCCCAGTTACTCTAGCGGTCTTTAAATGTTCAGGCAATTGAGTTTTCTGATTGTTCGCTGGTCGTTTCCGTCTCACTGCGGATGTATGATTCGCGTGTTGTCCGCTCGCTTGAACCGGGGTAGTTTGCGCGTTGATTTTAGGAGTCGAGGTGCTCATCGTCGCGTTCGTTCCGACCGACAGCGTGGCGGACGATATCGGCGAGTTCGGCCGCGATTTCTTAACGATCGGTGAATTAGGCTCACTTTCCACGGAACTGCTCGTTGAGTTTCTACGTCTGAGAGACTCCTTCTTGTTCTTGTTGTCACAGTTGGTCGGTATCGTCGGTCGCAGTGGTAGCGGATTCGGTTGTAACAAGATGCTACCGATAAAGTCGCCTATCTCATCCAATATACATCGGTCTACCATGCTCTGTGTAATGCCCTCAAGTATCTTCTTAGACGTGGATATTCTGAGATAATCGTCAGCTGTGCCGACAATCACTAGACTCGTCTCGACCATCATCTTCTCTCGAAGATCTTCGAGATCGTCCGGTCTGACGAGGGTAGCGTTTTGTCCGATGATGAACATCACAGGACAACGAAGATCCATTAACATGTCGTCGGGTGTGCCTCGTTTTCCTTCAACCGTCGCAAAAGGAAATCCGATGCAGATCACGGCATTTACGTGTTCCATTTGTGCTATCTACATTGCGGAAGAGAGTTGACAATATTAGGAAAAACAATATGACTATGGGGAGAAAAAAACAATGAGAATAAAATTATTTTATTAAAATTACCTGACAAGCAAGCGCTGCGCCAGTGTTAAAACCTACGAGTATGATCGGTCTGCCGGGATATTCGCTTCTAATGCTTTGTAACTTTGCCCTTGTGGCCTGAACCAATTGATCTATGCACACCATCATGGTCATTCTGTTGGCCGCCAATCCTATGTGATTGTGATTGTGGTTGTAATTATGAAAGGCGAACACCGTGCCCAGCATTCGCAGCTGCGCGATCCACTTCTGTTGACGCGCCGAAATCGATGACGTTATACCGGTCGACGTTATACCGAAAGGTACTACTATTAAAATCGGATTTCCAGGCAATTCCTTCTGTAACCGTTTATCATTAGATCTCACTCACAGCACTACATAAACACACAACGATGTAATGATCAAATTATTATATTTACGAGTTTAATTCCGCTCAAATTTGATGTAACCGGATCCCACGATCGTTTCAAGTGCGATCCGAGTGTTTCCCACGTAATCGAACCGGCTTTAGTGATAATGTTCGGTTGCACGGCGATCATCTTATCGATCAGTTGAGGAATCTTTTGTCTCAAAGACTGCAGAATGTCGAGATAAATAATCAAGTACTCCTGTGAGAGGTGTTCAAATAACAAATTATGAAGCCATTGAGCCAATCTCCAGTCCCATACAATTGACGCTAATGTTTCTCGAAATTGTCTCGCCGCAATATCCACAGACATTCTTCGAAAAATTGGCTCGGACGTGCTCTTCGTCTTGGCTAGTCTAGCGAGCCTCTCTGCATTCAATATTCGAGTTACTTTGCTGAATATTCGATTCTGAACCGGAGACCACAAGGTTTTGTCTATTTTTTCCTCCCAATCTTCGTCTTCTTCAAGGCGTACGTTACTAACTAAACGTTGAAATTCATCCATTGAATTCTGAGCTTTTGTTAAATCAAATGGCAGTGTCAGCGGCTTATCGTCAATGTCCACTACATTGATTTCTTCATCTTTCCTATGTTTGCTGCTGAGACATAATAAGATATAGTATATAAAAAAGAAGTACACTTATTGTTATTACTTTTAAAAGCAAGTTCAATTAAATATCTTTAATAAACCTCACTTTATTGTGGTATTCTTTGAGAAAAACAACTTCTTTACAGGCTTTGCATAATTGTTTTCTGGTTTCCAATTCCAGGGTTTGGCATAACAATGATCTTTGACTATAATATCAACATCCATCTCATAATTTCCAGCAAGTTGACGCAGATATGCTGTCAATTTATTTGAATTGTCATCCAATGCGTCAATTGTTGGACTTGGCAATCCAGAACTGCTTGCAGAAGTAGACTGTGCCATAGTTGCTGTAAATATATTTAGCAACTGTGCAGTTCAATCTTCAAGAGACTCTCACTATCAGTTAAGACAAATTCAATTCAGTTTCCTGAAACAAAATTTTATGTAAAAATTTACTAAATGATGCAAATACATTATCATCATGTACAAACAATCATCATGCACATTATCGTCGTGCGCGCACACATAAATATATCTTTAAAACAGTTGAAATTAAGGAAATCTCTCTTGAAAGATCCCCAAAACTAACCTTTATTTGTGCTTCTTCGTTATACGTACATACATACATTCGTTGTAGACAACAGAAGTTTGCTTGTGTAATAGCGTTTGTTGCATTTCACAAAATTGCAAGTATTCATTACCTTCTCGAGAAGATATTCTACGTGTGCACAGCTACCGTTACGCAAACGTTTAGTTTTACTTGGTCTGTGTGGGTTTATCACGCGTGAACGCATGGCAGAGGTGTCACAAGAAGAAACGCAATATGTACATCCGCAATATATTACATTCTCACGTAATAAGATAATATACACTCGCACGTATGAGCTATTTACGTTCGGTTGCTTATTGACATTGACATACACATTACATATTATACATATCTTACTGTTTTACATAAACTTACTCTCGTTGCAATGGACTGCACCCAAGGATATAAAGCGACATCAAAAAATAGGCGCAATTAAAGGCCATCACACATAAAATTGCATAAAAACATAAACGTAGCCATAAGGAAATTGACCAATCAGAATGTATCCTGTATATCCATCACTTCCGGACGTGAATTTTTGATTGGTCAATTTCCTTAGGACTAGGTCTTATGCTCTTGTGTAATTTCATGTGTGATGGCCTTAATTTGTTCGTAATGTCCCTATCGCAAGAGATTGGCAAGCGTGGCTCGGTTGTCGAGACTGAAAGTCGTTTAAAATCAAACGAACGCTTTCTGTTACGTTATGACACGTTTGTACTACCAAGGGAGATTTAAGTTGTATGTATTTTTAATAATTGTACAAATACGCGATTAAAAATGAAACTGTGGGAAAAAAGCATCGTAGAATGGGTGAGTAATTGTTTTATATGTATATGTTATGTAAGTTGTCTTCTCTGAAAATCCACGAGTACACGACAATACTTTGTGTACTTTGTTTATCATCGCAACTACCTATAGTTCTGTTAATTTGCTAAAAAGAATTGAAACAACGTATGTGCGAAGTAAAAGAATCTTTCAAAATGAAATAAACCGTGTAATTATTTTATAGATTAACTGTTTAAAAGTGCTGGAACAACCGGTAACAAGTACAACTGAGCTCCAAAATGGAATATTTTATGTCAAGTTTTTGAATTTGATGTAAGTACATGTGTTTAATAAACACACACACACACATGGTATACACAGAGAGAAAGTATATCTTTTGAAAACTAACTTATACATTGTTCTTATGTTATAGAAAATGGGAAAAACACAATAAAGAAGAGGACACTGACCAAAAGAATGTCATTATAGCATTTTTAGAAGGTGAACAAATCTTCCAACAGTATTTTTATGTTCTTTTTATACTGTTTTCATCTAATTTTTTTCAATGGTTTTTATATTACTGATGGTTTTTTTTACATTACTGATTTACAGATCAATATCCCAGTTTCAAAATTAATAAGAATGATAGCACAGAACACATTTATGTCGCATCTGTGTTACTGATGCATTTGTGTCGAAAACAGTCTGCGATACATCATTCCCTGCAGTATAATATGTGCGACAAGCTGGTGGATGAAACGCAAATCAGAGTCAAGGCTTTTCTAGAAAATATACTACCTCTCGGAAAGGATGTCACTAAAGAAACTATGAGAGAAGTTATCATCGAGGTGGAAAATCTGTCGCTGAGTGTGTGCAAGAAATCTCCTCTTGAGAATTTTTCCCTGTCCGCGCGTTCTACCGGGCCGAGTAAAAAACTTCTGACCGAACGACTTCGTGAACTCAGAGACGTAAAATGTAACTTGGCACTGGAACGATTTACCAATGCGGAGTTACAAAACGACATAATGAAACAGCAGGATAAAATAAAGAACTTGCAGAAGAAACTTGAGGAAAAGACGGAGCAATTGAAAATTCTGCAAGAGGAATGGATGAGACCGAACACTCCTCAGCTTTCTGGCGCGAAGAGAGATTCGTTAGAAGAGAATCTGCATTATTATAGTAAATATATTAAGGATCTGGAAGGTCAGTTGGGCAAACAACAGGATGAAATTGATAAGTTGGAAACAGAGAAAGATGCTTTGGTAGAACAGCTGTCTTGCGCGCAAAAAGCGTCCGTATGTTATAAGGAGAGTTTTGTCAACTGCGAAAGATCCTTGGAGTCTTTATCGGACAAAATTGAATTGAAGGACAAGGAATTGATGGCGCTTAGGCAACACAATGAAGAATTACGCGCCCACATTAAAGGACTGACCAGAAATCCTACTGAACAAAGTTTCGAAGGTGACGACGTGTCACTTTCCACCACAATGTCCATGAACACTAGTGAGGCTCTTAGTACTGTGATTGAAATTCAACTTCAAGAAGCCAGAGAAGAGTGCGCCATATTACATGCTCAAGTTGATTCGTTGAAGGAAAACTGGAATTTACTCACAAAAGATCACAAAACCGCTTTAGAATCGAACAGAGATTTGCGGAATAAACTGAAAACATTCACTCAAGTGCAGGCGGAATTGGACGTCGCGCTAAAAGAATTGAAGACGTCGAATATAGATATCACTAGATTACACAAGGAAAAAGAGTCTCTTGTTACGGAAACGGAAGATTTAAAAAGTTCACTTTTGCGTAAGGAAAAGGAATTGTCAGATGCAGAACAGTCGAATGTTGAATTAAAATCAGAATTGGATACTCTGAAAGTGGACGTAAAGAATTTAAATGAATTGCTCGCGAATGAGAAAACGAATTCTGCAAATTTAAACACCGCTCTGGAGCAAACAAGATCAGAGGTAAAGGAACATCTCGCAGATATTCATCAACTTTGCGTTGACAAAGAGTTTTACAGATCTTCCATTGAAGATTGCAAACGTATTTTGAAAAATATTATACATAACTACAATATTCCCATGCAACACCAGATTGAAAGCAATAATTTAGACAACTTGACACCTTGCGAACTTGCACCTTACATCGAAAAAATTTTATATACTTACGATACAATATGCACCATGTTCAAACGCAACTCTGAGAAACTGAAGATTACATTAGATGAAAGAAATACAATTGTGAGTGAGCAACAGTCAACTATTACATCCTTGAAAAAACACAATCAAGAAAATCTCACAAAATTGTCCGCTCTCGAGGAGGACAAAAAGCAAATGGATTTACTGTTCTGCGAGCAAAAGGAAATTATTCATAAATATTCTGAGGAAATTAAAGCTTTGGAACAGGTTCGAGACGAGAAATGTGTTCTGGAACAGAATGTGTGTGAATTGAAGAAGGATTTAATCCGTATGCAGGAATTGCTCAAACCTTTTAAGATGCTTATCGAAGATCTAAAGAAAGATTTTAAATTGATGAAAGAAGAAACTCATCGAAGCGTTACCGATTACCACAACGCTAGCAAACTGGCATTTGAAAAACTGCAGCAAAGTTATCGAACATTCCATGACGATTTTGACGAAATACGACTGGAGAACGAAGATTTGGAATATAATTTAAACTGCAAGGAAAAAGAATTATTAAGCGTTCACGAAATAATCGTTACATTGCACGAAACTCTGTTAGAAAATAATGATCAAATATCAGAAAATAATAAAGTGATAAATGCTTTAGAAGAAAAGGAGAGAGCTCTCTATAATGAATTAAATGAAACGAAACAAGTCGTGGAAAACTTGAAGGAAACGAATGAAGCGTTGGCAATAATGAAAACTGAAGCAGATAGTAATTTGGAGAATCTCAAATCGGAGAATCATAACTTGTCACTCGAGCTGAAAATTGCCAATGACAAGATCAATTTGTTGCAAGAAAAAATTGATGATGTAACGACACAGATGGAGTCGAAGAAAGAGATTGTAACTGAGCTGCTTACGAATGTATCATCTTTAAAGGAAGAGAAACAACATCTGATGCGGTTGCACGAGGAACTAATTGACACGAAGAATAAAGAAATAAAGATGAAGGAGGACGCGTTATTGATGTTACAGTCGAAAGTAGAACAGTTGACGAACGAAGCTAGTGCCAGGGAGAACAAGATGAAGGAGGTAATTGTCAATCTTCAAGAAGTGAGATCCAGCCAAGATGCCGTTCTGGCTACTCAACAGGTAGCTCTTAAAGAAAAGTGTCTGCACATAGAAGAACTTCAGGAACGATTCGACAACTCGAATAAACTACTGAACGAAGAGCTTGAAAGTACGAAATTGCTAGTGAACGAGTACCAAGTCAAGTTAGCGCACTTGGAAAATCAGATTAATGATCAGAACAGAACTTTGATGGAGACGCAAGAAATGCTAACGGATTTGAGCGCACAACTCGAGGCGAGCAAGGAGCGCTGCGAGCTTATGGACGCGAGCCAAGCGGAAATTGCAAAACTGTGCGAGGAATTGGAATATCCGATGAGAAATTTGAATTCCATCATTTTGAAAGTGTGTTCGGATTTCGATTTTCTCTGCCAGGATTCGTACGATGCGTCGCAGCACGAGTTCACGTGCGAAGACAATAAAACGGCAAACATCTTGAGCATCATTAAGGTGACTCTCGACGAGGTCCACAAATCTCAGAAAGTCATCTTGGGTTTGTCTCGCGTAAATGCCGAATTGAACGAAACATTGGCGGAGCAAAATCTACTAGTAGAAAACAGCGCGAAAGACAAGGAAGAAATATACAGTCTGAAAAATAAGATACAAGAAATGGAAGTAATCGCACAGAAACGGAATGATTATCTCAAGAACCTTATAAAAAACAAAGAGTCTTTGAGAGATTCTTTGCAGCGAGTGTTCGTCTCGCAGCACGATTTGGACGCTGCCTTGACGTCGTTGAATCAAAAGTGGAACGAAATACTGACGAGGTTCCAAAATGTTCACACCGAGAGTTCGGTTTGCGACGAGATCAAACAGTTGCACGCCAAGAAGACGAGACTTGAGAACACATTGTCCAAATACCAAATGGATCATTTGGAGAACGTGAAAGCGATGTTGCAGATCTTATGGGAGAAGTTCTTGTGGACGGAGCAAACGTTGCTCGACACCTACTTGTGTTCCGCACATGAACGAGAGTGTCTGGACATATTAACCAGAGAAGAAGAAGAGAATGAATTTTTCCAAGAGAAAATGGCGGTCGACGCGGAACTGGAGAAGTGCAGAATGCTGCAAACCGACGTGATAAAATCTGAAAAGGAAATTGAAACGTTTTCAACGTTAGCCACGGTTTACGAAAACGGTCTGAAGTCCGGCGAAATTAAGAATTACGCGGAGATAGAGAAGAAGCTGCAGAGTCAAATCAGTCAGTTGACAAAGGAGAGAAAAGATCTCAAGGATAAGATGGATACTATACGCGCGAGAAACGTAAAATTGGAGAAGAACATCGACGATCTTAGAACTGAAATGAGAAAACTGAAGACGACGGAAGTAGCGTCAACGGGAGCTAATAATTTGTCGGAAATAAAATCTTTGAGAGATGAAATAGAACATCTGAAGCAACAGAATCAGCACTTGCGCGAACAGAAGGAAGAATTGACGAAAACCTCGAAGCAAGATCTAGAAAATCAATTGAAGGACGTTTACGCGACTTACGAGCAGAAGTTAGATGATATGAAGCAAAAAGTGGTAAATAGAATATCTGTTTCGAAGAACGCGCTTTATTTTATATGATATGGTACTCCGACATCAATGTGTGAAAAATCTTTACTTTTCCAGAAAGCAGTTTATAACGAACAAGTGATGAAGTTGAACAAGGAACAAGAGAAAGTTGTACAAGAGAGATTGCAGTCGCAGATGGAGATAATGTGCCAGAAACACAGGGAAGAACTTGATAGGTACAAGGTACATATTAGCGAACTGAGCTCGCAACTTTGGAGCGTGGGAGAAAAGCTTTTGATCGAGCAACAACAGAAGGACGACGCGTTGAAACGTCTGAAGGAACAAACCCAGTTCAAGGAAATCGAAGCAGATCAGCCGATAAGCACAATTTCGCGCAAGACTTGCAAGTACGTTCACGTTTGTGCGTTGATTAGAGTAAAATTGCGCAAAGAAGAAGCGCTTATCGACTTGCTAATAATTAAAATGTAATTGTCTACTTGCAGAGTGGAGAAACAAGAGATGTTGTCTGAAAATGTGCAGCAAACGGGGAAAAAAATAACAACACTGACAACAACAGAGGAGACATTTGAAAGGAGACACAGCATCAGAAGTATACAAGCAATGGGCAATGCGTTTAAAACGGAGGATGAGGAAGAGGTCTTCGACAATATTTATCTAGGTATAGTTTTCACTTTACAGAAATACGAAATTCTGTTAATAAAGTTTAAAGATTTCGTTAATCGATCGTCGTTTGTCTGTGTTACAAATGAGAAACTCTCTCTGCAAACCTCATTTAAAATCATCGTATCCGGCAGAAATGCAATTTCTTTCTTCAACGTTGACCGAAGAAGAGATAAAAGTAAGTTCTTTCGTCATCTGCATTTTTTTTCAGTTGTACATCGTTTCATGTTCCTCGACGTCATCGGTTTTTGTTTCTCTGTACAGTCTTGGCAATTCGAATGTTAGTTTTGTACATGTTTTCGTGAAGCTTCATATATGTGTTCTTGTGTATAGACAGGCTCCGCGGAAGAAAATTTCAACGACAGCCTCAGCCAAAGTCTTCTTCCGGAACAAAAAGCGAAGAAGAGAGATAGGACTCAGGTCAGTATCGAGTTTTATCTCGCTCGGCGTAACAGTCCTTTATAAACCATTTGTGATTGTTTGTGTGGTTCGTTGTAGACATCGTACAAAAGACCTGGTCCTCCAACACCAAGCAAGAACGGGGGAAGACTGTCTTTGCAGGTATGTACATACGACATCTGAGATATATGTATTTTCCTCTAGATGTAAGATCAATCAGATCAAAGATACATATATAATTAAAATTGATAAGTGTTTTGTAGTTGTTATAAGCTTATATATGGGATAGAATTGTGTCTAAATGGTTTTGCGACGTAATATATGTGCAGTTGCTGAAATTACAACTGAACATCTTGTTGCAGGGTAGTGAATTGAGAAGTCCGAGTTCGCGTATACTGAGAGAACGGAACGTGGACAGAAGATCAACGATGACGACGACGACGACACCTCATTCACTAAAAAACTTATTCACGTTGAAACGGCAAGATGAAGTGAGTAGAAAGAAATGTAAATTAAGTTTGAAAAATAAAACTATAGATGAAGTGAGTAGGAAAAAAAATGTAATTAGTTCTTGTACAAAAAAATATAAGTTTATAGGTTGAAATATATAAGTTTATTTAAAAAATATATTTAACGTATTTTTGCAGAATTTATCCACCACGCCGAAAGGTCGCAGACTCAGTAATCTTTTCCGTAAACCAAAAGGTGCAATCAGATCAGTGAATGAATAATACGGCATTTGTACAAAAAAAACCGAAAAACATCCATAAGTTTATATCATAGAATATGTTTGTGCGTACGTACAACGGTAAAAGCATGAAATCGGCACATTTATTGACTATAATAAATGCTAATTTCATTAATAACAAATGTGATATTATATATTACATTTTTTATTAACGTAATATATGTTAAAAATGTAATATTATATATATATTATATGTTTATTATAGATATATATATATATTATATATATAGTATTATTATATATTAATATATGTTTCGTATTTACTAGTTTTTCATGCTTTTACCGCAATATGTACAAGCACAATTTCTTAAAGATTTTTTTGTAACAATTTTATTGCCTGATAATTCCTATTTTTTTTATCTTCATATTGTACCTAACTCTCATATGTATATATATGGGGAGAAGGAATTGTTTTGAAAAGTATTGCAAGTATACCTATAACTTCTGCAATATCCTTCTGTAATAATTTGTAAATTAGTTAATTTAAGATAAAGTGTGGAAGAGAATATTATACATATTTATACATACATTGGGAAATAAGTTAATAAATTGATTAAAACTAAATAACTTGTGTTGTGTGATTGTGTGCGAGTGATACATACATGGATATTATAATGTAACATAACTAAGCTCGTAACCGTGTGCGATTGGTCAATTCCGAGATGCTTGTTAGAACAGCTCCGGTCACTCCTGGACGCTTGCGCACATCGCACAAGTTTGTCAAAATGTACTTGAAAATATTTACACACTTATGTAGTATTATTTTTTATAATGAAAGAGACAGAGTTCACATAACCTTATCATGCCTTGATATATAAAAATATTGTGTCAAAATCTGAGATACGTAATTGAAGGCACCGTTAGAAGTCAATAGAACTCATTCGAAATGTGGAATCGCTCGAAGGTGCTGTGCAACGGATACAGAATACAGAAGAACTTTTTCTCCAACAATCCTAAAATAGCGGAATTAATATCCGGTAGCGCAGCGTCCGAAGATTCCAAGAATGTTCTTCCTAAGGAAGCACGGGTTGTTATATGCGGTGGAGGAGTTATGGGAGGTGCCGTGGCGTATCATCTGTCTCTTGTGGGACTAGGACCGCAAACAGTTCTTGTTGAAAGTGGCAGGTGAGTGTTTCCTCAAAATATGATTTTTCAACAAAACAAATATAGACTGAAAGAGTACATTTTCATGTAATTGAGGCAGACTAGGAGGTGGAACGACATGGCATGCATCTGGATTAGTGGGAGCCTTCAAACCCAGTCTGGCACAAGTGAAACTTGCACAGGACAGTATTGCTCTGTACAAGGAGTTGGAGAAGAAAGGTCTGTCCACAGGTTGGAAGCAATGTGGCAGTCTTTCTTTAGCGAGAACAAGAGATCGTATGACTACGTTCAGACGAATGAAGGCACAATCTGTGTAAATATTTGATATTAGATGTAAGATAATGTCACGATATTCAACACACAGCTTTGCTCATATCTTAGGTCACGTGATATCGAGTGTTATTTGGTCTCACCAGAAGAAATTCAAGAGCTATGTCCACTGTTACATGTCGACGATCTAATTGGAGGATTGTGGATTCCGGGAGATGGTGTAGGTGATCCTTATCAGATTTGTATGACACTGATCCGAGAGGCAGAGAAAAAAGGTATTTAATCGAAGATTTCGCTTATGTCTTACAGCAACATTTGTGCACAATGAATTGTTATTTAAAATTAATTTATTTCTCGTTCAGGTGTAACGGTTTTTGAAAATTGTGCTGTTACGAAAGTTATTACTCAAGGCAGCAAAGTGAAGGCTGCGGAAACGACTTGCGGCACCATCGAATGCCAACATTTTGTAAATTGCGCTGGGTTTTGGGCGCGAAATGTAGGTAAACTCAGCGAGCCATATGTAAAGGTCAGTGTCTGTAGTAACGCACAAACAAGAGAGAAATAAAACTTTCTTATTGAACTAATTAACATGTTCCGTGTTTTTTTTTCAGGTACCTCTTCATCCAGTGGAACATTATTACCTGCACACTCAACCTATTTCTAATTTAAATCCAATGACACCTGTTATACGTGATTTGGATGGATATGTTTATTTTCGCGAGAACGAGGGACGATTGCTGGCCGGCGGTTTTGAGCCGGTCGCAAAACCGGCATTTGAAGATGGCATAATTCCCGGTTAGATACAAATATCAATTTTATATTTTTTTACTTTTTAAATTTATATTTAATTTGCATTTGTTTTTAAATTCCATTAAAACGATTATTTACATAAGTTTTATCTTCTCGTTGACTTAACTGTATCTACTTTTATTCAAACCGTGGCCGTAAGTGCAAATTCTCAATATATCATCACTGCGGAGTCTGATCCAAAGTTCTCATATTGATATTTAATTTATCTCAGAAAGTACGGACAAGCGATTTTTGCCGGAAGATTGGGATCACTTTCACACCTTGTTGGAGCAAATGTTGCACAGAATTCCGAGTTTGGGAAACGCAGTTCTGGAGAGACTTTGCAACGGGCCCGAAGCTTTCTCCCCGGATTGCAGATGGATCGTGGGAGAGGCTCCAGAAATACGTAATTATTACATCGCGGCTGGAATGAAAACGGTTAGTACAGCTACTTGCGACAATTTGTTGTCTCGTTACATCCGCCGTTTTCCGCAAGTGTTTCACACGCACTCCTATAAATTTTCATGTAGTGATGGTTTTCGAAGGTCGGAATATCCGCTGCGGGCGGAGTTGGACGCGCGACCGCGGAACTGATAATTAACGACTCGACTTCGCTGGACATGTACGAGTTGGACGTCTCGCGCTTTCTCGGTCTGCACAACAATCGCAAATTTCTACGCGATCGCGTGCGAGAAGTGCCGGGGATGCATTACGCTCTGCAGTATCCGCATCTCGAGTTTAAAACCGGAAGGAATCTAAGAATGTCGCCGATTTATCCGAAGCTCAGAGAGGCGGGCGCTGTCTTTGGCCAAGTCATGGGCTATGAGAGACCGTCCTGGTTTCAACCGGACGATGATTGTGGTAACTCTTTTATGATTCTCCTGACATTTGTGTGTGTAAATTTATGCCATAACTTCAGTCTCTTTGTATTTATTTATTTGTACATGTGTATTTGTTTATATGTTGACTAAATTTGTATTAAAAAAAACTACAGATTTAGAATTTCCCGACGGCTTTCAAAGATATAAAATAGCTTACACGAACACTTTCGGTAAACCCCCATGGTTCGACGCAGTCGCGCAAGAATATGCCGCTTGTAGAGAAGCAATCGGTTTGAGTGACTATTCGTCTTTCACGAAGATCGACTTATGGGTAAGTGTTTAAAGATTCGCATGTGTGTGTACATACATGTGTGCGTGTAATATGTACATATTTTCGTTGATAAACTTGATGTGATAAGACCATTAAATATATTATTTTTCTATAACATTCGAGTCAAACGACACAGAAGTCGTAGATTTACTGCAGTATTTATGCTCAAACGACGTAGATGTACCTGTGGGAAGTATTATCCACACCGGTATGCAGAATCATCGCGGTGGATACGAAAACGATTGTAGTTTAGCGCGAATTGCACCAAATCAGTAAGTGTTTGCTTACAACTTTTGTGATAAAATGCGCGTATTAAAGTTTATCTCTAATGCAATTTCTTCAGTTACATGATGATTGCTCCGACTATTCAACAAACACGGTGTAAGAACTGGATTCACCGGTATTTGCCAGCGGACGGTTCCGTCGCTGTGTCCGATGTCACGTCGGCTTACACAGCGATTTGTATAATGGGACCAGCTACCAGACAACTGTTGACCGAATTGACAGATATAGATCTAAATCCAAAGAATTTCCCGTTCTTCACGTTTAAGGTAGATAAAACATAAAATTGTAAATAAAACTTCAACACACTTCCTGTTCCCATTTGCTTATTTTTTTTTTTAAACAGGAGTTGGACGTCGGACTCGCCAACGGCATTCGCACAATGAATTTGACACACACTGGAGAACTTGGATACGTCTTGTATATTCCAAACGAGGTAATATTCGAACGGTTTTACTGACTTGCTAGCCGCGTGTTTCTTGTTTTTAAACTTTTTGAAACTTTAATAAATTTCAGTTCGCGTTGCACGTTTACACGAGACTGATAGATGCCGGAGCTAAGTACGGGATGAAACACGCGGGTTATTACGCAACGAGAGCTTTGCGCGTTGAAAAGTTCTACGCATTTTGGGGACAAGATTTGGACACTTTTACCACTCCTTTGGAATGTGGAAGATCGTGGAGAGTGAAATTCGATGTAAATATTAACTGTATTTAGATATGTAAAGAAACTCACATAAGTGTGCAAAAATTTTAAATTTTCGCAGAAGGGAGTCGACTTTATCGGGAGAGATGCGCTTTTGAAGCAGCGTGAACAGGGCGTGAAGCGCAAATACGTGCAGTTGCTGCTGAACGATCACGATCTCGAGTTCGACACTTGGTGCTGGGGCGGCGAGCCGATCTACCGAAACGGACAATATTGCGGAATGACAACGACAACCGGTTACGGATTCACATTTAAGAAACAGGTACGTGCGAGTTTAGCTTCTCTCTTTTCTTTCGCTCGCATGTTCTAAATAAAAAACCTTTTTACCGTCAAAATTTATATCCATAGGTGTGTCTCGGATTTGTGCAAAATCTCGACTCGAAAGGTCAGCCGCAAGAAGTGACGAACGAGTACGTGTTGTCGGGCGATTACGAAGTGAACGTCGCGGGCATCATGTATCCCGCGAAGTGCCACTTGCACAGCCCGAATTTGCCGACCAAATTTCCCGACAAAGAAAGAGACGCTTACCACGCCACGCGCGATCAGCAAACGGTGTGAATTTCCCATTCGTTCAACAACAATAATCTCAAATGTGTACAAAACCGAAGTTTATAATGTATATTACGTTACGTAGATAAAATAAGAGAGATTCAATAAAACCTTTAAATGTATTCTGCTCTTTCGCACACACATAAAAATCACTACACAAATTTTACAAGTCACGGTAAAAATTCCCCAGCACAAAATTGGGATATCGCACAAAAGAAATAACATTGCATCTATCTACGTTGCTTGTTCATGTCGACTTAATCTTAAAAAAATTATATGTATTGTGCGTTTTTTTTTTTTTTTTAATAGTCATTATGTCACAAGTTCTGAAATTTCTTTCTATCTCATACACTTAAACAATAAACTCTCGCATATTAAACTCTACGCGTATATCGCAATATATACGTAATTTCTTCGCGATATACATTTTAAAATATATATCATACATAACTGCGCGAGAAACGTCTCATCGGCCCGCGGAGAGGGTTGACTCGGCGACCAGTTCTGCCGGTGTTTGCCGACATTTTTGTTGAACGAACATTAAAATACTACTGGTTACTTGCACACTAGTACTCGTAAGTCCATCACGATATATTTATTATGTATATACTAACAAGTTTGTTATGTGTACAATGTCTATAAATATAATATACAGTGTAATACATTTGTCCGAAAGACATGTCGGGGTGTTTGACTGTTTTTTTTTTATCCTCTTCTCAAATTCACCACAAAAAATATATATATATATATAATATGTATGTATATACGTCTTTTTTCGTTTTATTAAAATATTACCGTAATAAATTGTCTTACTTACACTATATGGATTAACACTTACGTAATCGTCGGACACATCTACTTATCACGAGAAAGATCAAGTCCATTATTGGTACATGTATTTTAATCCCTACTTGCAAACTTTTTACACGCGACATCTATTCAGTCATTAACTTTTTTCTTTTTTTTTATTGTACACATAGCAATACAGTGAAAAAACAAACACTCTATCACTCTGGGATCTCCGTCTCCGTTGTAGGTACCTGTTTTTGCACCATACAAGATCGAGCAACAGATTCAAACAATCTGAAACAAGAAATATATTGAATTTAATTAATACTAATGCAATTGTTATCATTTTGTGTGTGTGTGTGTGTGTGTCTGTGTGTGGAAAAACTAACCGAACTTTTTGTGCCTTTTTGGCAAACCTTTTTTTTTTTTTGTTTTTATTTTGAAAGGTACGGATGTGAATTGAAAAGCCACATTTGATTCTACTAACAAATATATTCTATACTTGAAGTATATATACAGTGAAAAAAATTTATAAAAAAATATTTTAAAATGGCGTTTATTTGCAATCTCCTGAGGTTCCGTTAATATATACTCCTATCCATGGTTTGGCGTGAGCTACTGACGTGCAAATTAATCTGAAAACAAAATTCAACAAACGCTGTCCGTCAATTGCTAGAAAAATTTGTAATTTTGATCTAAAAAAAAAACAAATTTACATATTACGCGACATTCAAAAATCAAAACAAAAACACAGAATGCAGAGCCAGATAGGGGATCGTAGAATATGCATGTAGAATTTCACAGAGCTGTGTTCAACTGTTTTGAAAATGTTGTTTCGAAAGAAAAAAAAAAAAAAAAAAAAAAAAAAAAAAAAAAAAAAAAAAAAATTCTTTTGAATTTTTACACAAATTCTTTTGTGTGCCACTGAAGATATGATAGGATAGAAGAAAGATTTCCGATTGTTCCAGGATTCAACCACCTTAAAAATTATTTGTAGCATTGCAGTGTTCTCAAAGTAGATAAGTAGTACATACGCAATATCAATATCGAGAGATCATGCGTTTATAATTTCTGTGAGGTCAAACTTACTTTTCAATTTCTGGCGCGCAATGCACGAACTCGTGTGTCCAGAACTTATACGTTGGATTTTTGATCAGTTCGATGAAGGTGATGAGAAGACCCCATGGGTGCGGTCTGTTAACGATTAACCTTTCGAGAAGAACCCTGGTGATCTGCTCTTGTATCGCCTCCGTGTTTGCCTCGGCGAACAGATAGAGAAGCGCGCAACTGAAGTAATGCGTGTGGCTGTTGGGGTATCGCAACTGATTTGCTATAGCATTAAGGAACAAGTATCGCCCCTCTGTGTCCAGATCGACGGCCAGATTCTGGAAGATGTCCATGTGCGCGGAATGTGCTATAGTGGACATGTTGGGAGTAAGGCCTTTGTTACGGATAAATCCTATGGCCTGTGTTCCAACATAAAGCACTAAGGCGTTCATCAGCTGAATGTTGTAACGCGCGCCAGCTTCCTGCGACACTTGCAGGTTGCTGCGCAATTCAGACAGAAAAGTGACGGGCGCACGGGCCTTCAAGTAAGAATCGAGTTCTTTCTTGAAGGTCAACGGTTGTATTGTGGACGCGAAATTGGAGAGAACTCGCGGGGCGAGTGATATCTCCTGCAACAAGTCAACTTTGAGATTTGGCGTGAAAGGATCGGGTAGACGCATGTTTCTCGGAAACGCGCTAAGAATCAGATTTCTCATTTGTATGCAATTGGGTGGTATCACGTCACAAAATCCGTAATGATAATCACAGAGAAATTCAGGAAAGTCGTGTAGCAGCACCAACAACACTCGTAGCGTTCCTTTATACAGACTTGTCACAGGCTTGGCGAGTTCCGCGTTACGTAGATAGGGCGCGAGATACTTGAACAGATCGATCAAGAGTTGCGCATACATCCCCCAACACTTTTGCTGCGGCGTGATGGCCAACATACGTCCAATGAAGACACGGTGTGAGACTAGTTCTAGCCAGGCGTAACAGAAACCCGACGCCTTCGCTGGACGCAGTATGTGCAGGGTGTGACAAAAAGCCGTCAGCACTTGGAAGTTCACGGCCTCCAACACAGGTTCGGGTGCGCACAACTCCAAAAACAGCATAATAAAGATTCTGTGATACGGTAATTGTTGGAAATCGGTGCCGCGTATTTCATGATCCTGCAGCAACACGCCGGCAACGATGCCGAGAACCTTGTTCAGAAGATTGATCTTGGTGTGCGTGTTGGTGGCATCGCCAGAGTGTTTCACCAAGAGCGAAACCAGACGAACGAACGCGTCTAAAGAATGGAAACACTTTGCACGCAAGATAGACGGAGCCGACGTAGTGTCAGACAGCGCACGATAGCAGAGATCCACGCACATCTGTGTGCTCAGCTTGAAGAATCTTGTGATGAGATCGTCCGTCTTTAAGATTCCGTGAATGTTCATTTGATGCACAAATGCTCCGAATGCTTTTGTGGGATCGCGAGCATGTTGCGGATTGTGATGCATTTGTACCCATTCGCGCAACAAATATTCTGTTTTTTCCATCAATCCAGGTGGATCGTCGAAATCGCGAGCCTATAACAAAAATATATTTTGCGACATATTAAGAAAAATATAGAGATATTCCGCATTCTTTAATAACAACTCTATATTAGCGCGTTACAATCATAATTAATTGTTACGGAATATCTCGCTGTTGATAAATGAGAATATATAATCTGAATTTACTTACTCTCACCTGCAGGATCCCGGAGTGAATGTGCGCTGTCGGTCCCGCAGGAGCTCTGTCTACCAGGATGCCGGTGGTATCATGATTTGCACGCAGCGAATCTACTAAATTTGTCAATCTGAAGAGGAGAATTCTGAAATAATATGAAACACCTTGTATTTTCTTTTGTCAAGGTAAACACATCGACTTATTTCTACAGAAATTTACTAGCCAAAATTATTTGTGTAAGTAACATATGTATAAATGTGTTTTTATATGAAACAATACACAAATAGAATTAATTAATTAACATTTGTTATCTGCAAGTGACGTTAAGTATCACTTATTTAAAAAAATAAATATGCATATCTATACCCCTCTGGTGGTGTTCTGTGATGGGCCATTCGAGCTAATGTTTCAATAGTATGAAACAAGTCGGTTTCGGTAACATGAGTCGCTTGCCTCTCGTCAATTAGATACAGCTGAACTAATTGCATAGCGAATGCCGTTGCCATAGCGCTTCCTGTCTCTATAGCTTGCGCTAAAGCTGCATCATATTGCGGCAAACTTATCAAATGAGACCTGAAGAGACAGAAGTTGCACTATCGTCAATCAATAACATTTTTCAACAGTGGTACGACCTTCAGCACGAATCAATAATAAATATTACCTTATAAGATAATCCACGGCTTCGAAGTTGTAGCGGTATTCTTCTCTGCATTCAGTTAGACAACGAGTCACGTGCTTATTGGTCCATTGCATACCGTATACACGTGGATCTTGAAGACATTTCAGGATACGTAGATGTACTTCTCTGTAGCGCTGTATGAGATTCTCCGATTCGATAACGCTGCTAGAAATGAGAGGTCCATCTAGAAGACCCTCAACAGCCTAAAACATAGTAAAACATTTATTTTAATTATCAACTTCACTCTCTAATATGTACAAAGTTTAAGTACAAGTAACTTTCTCACTTTTTTTAACAATGTCATAGCAGCGCCAGTGTCTCTTGATCTTCTCGTGAGAATAATCGACTCCAAGAGACTATGAAGAGCAGTAATTTGCTGAGGCGGTGCGGCCGGTCCCATAGAAGCTAATAGCAGTTCAACTTCACCAGCAAGTTTCTCTAGCATAGTACCTACTTCGTCATTGCTAACCGCTGCCGCTGCGTAAGCCACCACTTGCTGTGCCGCCGCGACGGTCACAGCCGAGTTGGGCGTAAACGCGGTAACGGGAGTTTCCTTTGAAGAATAATAAACAAAACAATTAAACAAACCGTGAATAAATGAGAATTCTATTGACAATATTTCGAGTATAATAAAATCAAAAAAGAAAATATATATTCTTACAGAAATAGGTTTAGGCATAAAGAGCGCTTGTGTATCCCTCTCAGAAAGCGGTTGGAATCCTGGAATATTTCTAGAAAATTCTTCATAAACCGCCATCTGTTGGGGGGTTACACCTCCGACCTTCAGTCTAATCTGCTCAGGCATTCTCTCAGCTTGATATTTGATAATAGGATCGCAATATCTTCGTCCTTCTTGCCGAGCAATTTTTCGTAGTTCTATCTCGTTCAGTAAACGTTTGTCCATTTCGGGTATTGCCTTCTCAATGGCAGTCTTTTGTACAAATGCACACGCGAGTTCCATGTTATCGGCTGCGACCACATTTGCCGCTTGCTCGGCAACCTCTTTCTGTTGAGTAGTCGTGGTAATTAAGGCCGAAAGAAAAGCTTGTTTCAAATTCGTACTGATCGATGCAAGGATCTGTATGCGGGGAGGCAAAACTTATTAAACATGTGTCCGATGAGCGCCTAGCATAATTTCACGACCTTGCCTGTTGCGGCATTTTTTAAAATAAATTTTACGACACGCATTTGTTCCGTTACACTTACTTGATCGCGACAGGTAATCATAGCCATGCCGGCTGTCAGATTGCGAGCCATATGACGAGCAGCTGTTCGCATCCTCATCTCATCCGGATCCAATGCGAAATCTTTTCTCACTATCTGTTCGCTAGTTGTAAGTGCGATCTTAATAGATCTATCAACAACAGGATGAATCCATTCCTGAATTGCTCTTTCAACCGCAGGACGAACGAACTGCTTCAAATGAGGATGGGTTTGAAATAGTGGTAACTGAAAAACAACACATATTCATAAACTTGATAGATCTTTGTTTTAAACTAAGTTACATGTTGCAAGGTATTTTTAAAATCGCGTTTTTTTACAGTATCGATCACAAGTATAAAAAGATCACATATACAAGAATTACAAATATAATAGAACTATTTTAATCTTTGAAAAATATTCAATCATTAAAATTTACGAGAGCTACTTCAAATTCTCCGCTATGCTATTTATTTGCAATTCTTTATGTGTCTCAAAAATAAACTTCTGTCATATTTTTAAAAAAATTTAAAGACAACACGCACACACGTGCGACAATTACTGTGCGTGCCATCTTTTTGTCCAACAATACGTGACAATATGTTGGTTTACATGATTTGATAATTAATTCTATCATCAGATCTATCCTATAATCGATTTTGCGATATTATCCTACTGTTTCTATTGTTTCTAACACATGTCCAATAAAGATGACAAGAAAAATATGTATGAGAACAACCATAAAAAAGCTATCCCATACTTGATTGTTGATGGTAATATGCTGGGATATATTAGCGATTCCTGTTACTGATATGTCCATGTAGTTGAAACGAGGTTCGGGCGGTCCAGTCGGCAACGAGGGTGTTGTGTTCACGGGAGGCGCGGATTGAGGATTGATGGCGCCGCTTGTTGTCGGTCCAACCAATTCCTCTATAGGCCCTTGCTGAGGCGGTTGTTGATTATTAGTTGTTTCCGATTTTTTGTTCGGATGCGACAACTGATATTCCAGATTGCGCAATTTTTCGGGATCTTTCAGGTAAATAACTGGTTTCAGTTCCTACACATACGCACACAAAGTCGAGACTTACTTAGATTGCAAATTATAAGTTAAGCACAGCTGAAATCGAACATAGAGCACACTTACCCCAACATCAATACTTAAATTCTTGCACAGTACTTCTATTTCAAACTTCAAATTTAATTTTAAATCTGGTTCTTGATGCAACTCAGCTAGAACATTCATAATGGCCATAGTCCAGGGATTAGGTGGGCGAAAGACACGGCTTTTTGCGCAACTTTCAAGCACTTTTGCTACAAAAGGTACTACGTACAGCAGCTCTTGCTGCCCTTTGTGATACGCTTCAACGAGTAAACTTTTTAGATCTATGTCTATCTGTTAGATAATCAACAAAATTAATACAACGAGCGTCAGCATTCCGAGCCAATGCCCTAAATTTTTTAACAACGACCGATCAGAGAAATTGGCTATCCCCTTGTCACTTCGTAAGAGAACCTGAAGACACATAAAAAAATTTAAATTAAGAATGAACAAAAAGAATTACCAGATAGATAAAATTGTCTTAAAATGTAACATTATTTTTTCACACGTACTTTAATATTTCGAAATGTCTCTCTCGTGACCATTTTATTGACTTCGGGCAATTTTATGCAGTCAAGAAAATTCGAGTATAGCGCGTGAAAGTTCAATTCTATGCTGGCACGTTTCATTACTAAATACTGCGCCATCCATGGCCAATATTCTTCTGTGACAATTTCGCGAATCTCGTCGCATTTCTGCTGTAGATTCAATTGACTGAGATTGTTAAAGATAAAGGCAGTCTTGTCTTGCAGAGCTTCCGGTGGCGTTGTGATCTTTTCTTCTTTGTCAGTTGCCACGAGCAGTGTATCAATGTTGGTTGCGTTAGCGACCGAAGGCATAGAAGGCTGCGAAAGCAAATGCGCTTTTGTTACGCGAGAAATAAAATTCTCTTATGTTAATAATAAATAAAAATTTAATTATCAAACTCACCCTAGCCGAGATGGACGTAGTGGGAGTCGTGGTAGACGATTTTGCCTGCGTGGTGGTAGTTGTGATGGTGGTCGTGGTTATGGTCTTGTACGGAGTTGTGATCGGGGGTGCCAACATGGCCGCCAAAGTCTTGGGCAGAACTGAGCCCTGTGGCCTCGACGGTGGTTCTTGACCTTGCAGTCCGTATTCGATGTATTCTATCAAATGTGGCGGGAATTCGTTGAAATGCGGTATTGTTCTGACATGTTCACAGTAAGTCTGATAATCCTTCAAACGGCTTTTAAATCGATCCAGAGCCGTTATGCCAAAATAGTACATTTTACTGCCTTCTTGTTTCTTAAGTGCATCGAGAACGAATCTTAATGCCAATCCAAGAGTCATGTAACTATTAACGAGACCTCTCTCAATAATTCCACCGAACAATTGCGCCGTTATTTGCAACTCCTTTTCGGGATACTGAGGGAAAAATCTGTATTCCTCAAATAAATTGCGCAGCATACAATTAAACACCTCTCTTTCTCTTCTGGCAGACGAATCTTGAAACTTCTTCAGCATATCGAGAACCTCGTCAATAGACAAAGTTGGATGCGGGGGATGATTGTATATACGTTGAAAGTAACCGTTAGCTTCATCCTCCACTTCTTTTGACACATTTTGTCCCATGTCCGAGAGTAAATTCGAGGTTTCCGGAATTCTTGTTTTCTCAATACCCGCTGGTGGACCACCAAGCCGGGCTAATCCACTAATCGTACTACCGGGAATTACAGAAGGTCCCGTAGTATTAACTGGGCCGGAATGAAGTTGCGACGATAACGGCAACATAGGAAACGGACTTGGTGAAGGTCCCATAAGTCGTGACGGAGACCCGGGCGCTGACACCAAAGGTCCTAATCCGCCAGGCAAATTGAACGCGGAACTACTTGGAGGTCCGAGACCCGTACTAAGACCCATGGAAGCAAGACTTGTACTGAGATTTCCAAGAGGATCTACTTGCTTCGAGGAAAACAACTGCAAAAATTTAATCACCAAAATGATGAATAAAATTTAAAGAGAGAGAAAGGAATGTAAAAATCGATGGGAGAGGAAAATGACTTAAATACCTGGCTTCCCAAGGTCACTGGGTTGAACGGTTCTAATGCTCGATGTCTCAGAACTCCTGGTGGCGGTGGTCTGTTCATTGTACTTTTACTTAACATTAGACTGCAAGTTTGCACCATAGTCATTATTACATCCGCAAGTTCTTGGGAAACAGTTCTATAACGAAACAACATTGATATTAGCACATATATAAACTTCACAAATAATGATTGATGAATATTGATAAGCCGCATATATCTTCTAAAGAGGAAACGTACCCGGCACAAACTTGCAAACAGGCTAGCATCGTTGTAAGCGTTTCTTGAGGTAATTGACTCGCCTTGGGAACCGTGAGATCCTCCTTTACACCGGGACCCATAACTTGCGGACAACGTCTTTGCAGAAACTTGACGCATGCCGCGACAAAAAGTTCGCCATGATCTCTAATTTTGTCTGTCAGCCACTTTTCCAGTTTCAAATATTCTCGTCGAGACGCTAAACACGCCAGATCAATGACAAACGCAAACGATTGAGCATTAAGTAGGGCGGAAAGAGCTTTCAAATCCTGTGCTACATCCAATATACGCGACAATCTCGTTTGATCATAATCTCCTCGTATGTACCACTCTGCCATAGCATGCATAATGAGCGTCTTTATTTTGACGTTATTTGTATGCCATGCATGATGCAATATCACAGCAGAGTTCGGATGATTGTTAAGAAAAATAGGCAGAAGTGAGCTGAATATTTCTTGTCTTAGCAGTGTAATGGGTGTATTTATCTGCAGTAGCGCCAATACGAGAACATCTGGACAGTGTTGGATTGGCCATTTAAATATTTCCTGCACAGGAGCATATAAACCTCTCTCGGCCATATGCAGAAGCAGTTCAACGATATTTAACGATCGCCACGTTTGCGCTTCCTTGCTGTCACTTTCGGGAGCCGCCTTCAGTACATCGACGGTCACTGAATGGTACGGATAGTCAGCAAAGCAAAATATATCGGGGTGCTTGAGAATTTGTTGAATTAGAGAAAATTGACCATCTACATTATCCCAGTGCCGATAAAAGAGCTCGACAGGAAACATTTCAGGAGGATATCCCTGAAGCTGAATACCCAATTTGAGGCCCGTTATTAATATGCTTAAACCTTGTCTGTCCTTGATAGTAAACTCCGCGTGATCTAATTTTAAGACAACTTCGTTCCAAGACAACGTAGACTGCTGAAATATATGCAAACGGATTATATTAATTACAGCTACGATATATACAAATCTGTATACAGAGCATTTGTAACAGTAAACAAAAAATTTTACTAATTGAAGATAGTACTTCACTATTCAGGATTGTTACGTAAACTTACAATTTCTTTTAAAGCTTGAATAAACACTTCGACGTTCCATGACGTTGTAGCAGTACTGTCCGATGGCTTTTCCTTATTGGAATCCTGTGAAGCTCCCGAGTTGCCCCAAAATGATTGCAGACCTCCGGTATCGTCGAGATTCGTCCAGGTGCGAGCCATGAGCGCCAATACACGAGCAGCACACGAGGGAGATATTTCCCTAGCACCTAGGCCAGCTAATGCTGCTTTACATTCTTCTACATTACTTGTAAAACTATACCCTAATTCCATAATTAACTCAACTAGAGAGTTGCTATCCTGAAATGTAAAATAAAATTGTCAGCTAATATAAAAATTATTATTAACAAATAAAAAGCAAATAATTCTTCTTTTACCATTTGATTGACAGCCATGTTTAATTCGATTTTGAACTGCGGGGTTTCCCCGTCTCCTGGATATAAAAATGGTGCTAACACCACTGGTACTAGCTCGCGAGGAAAATCGCGCCGTAAATTTTTAAGAAATCTTTCCTTAGCTTCAGAGGATAAGTTGTATGGGTTACTACTATGAAAAACCTGGCCAAGTATCAATTGAAGAACCTGAGGCAAAGAATCGTGTAAACCACCTTCCTGATGTTTATTGCTTGTTTCGGAATTTATGTAATTCTTAAGTAATTCAGGCAGCTGCTTCTGAGTATGTTCTAAGGCCAATGCACGGATCTCTGCGTTTTCTGAATGTTGTAAAGCAATTGCAAAAGCCACTTCTTGTACCAAAGTCAAGCCAAGTGTTTTCTTCAAATTGACAAAAAACTTTGGAGAAGGACAAAGTGTCTGAAAAACAAACACAGTTAGTGAATACTTTCCTAAATGTGATTAATCGGCATATTGCGCAATACAAGAAAAAATAGTTACAGATGAATCACCTTTTGATGATGAAGAGGATTATCTATAACAGAGCACAGATTAGTTGTAAAAGAAGGTTTGCTCAGTAAACTGTTGCACTTCTGTTTCAACAGCTTTGCTTGGAAATAATCCTTTGCACTCGAATCCAATTGTTCGCCCTTTGAGAAGTCAACACACGAGATCAGACAGCGCAACAAATGTCGATCTGCCTCCAGACCTTGTTGTTCCACCAGCTACAAAAGAATCAAAATCAACATACTGTTTTTTTGACTTTTAGTATATTGCCTTTACTAAAAAAAGAAAAAAAAAAAGAACAGACAATATATATTCCAAATATTCTTATACATTTGTTGCATATATGTGAAATATATGGAAAGTATAAAACAAATTGGAAATAGAAGATCAAATGCTTGACTATATCATAAATTCAAGAAAAAAATAAAAGATACAGGCTGATATATTTGTGTAGTCTAATCTGTTACTTAAGATCGTACAAAGTTCATCATAAAATGCTGTACACAGACTGCTTCACTGACTACAGAACATGTTAAGAAATTACAGTATTAAATATAGATCAGATTATGAATAGAAGAGTTTAGATACATGTACAGTCATCTTTAAAAATAAACATCATGCAATAAGCATATATAAAAACTAATCTCATGTTTGGTAATAGTATAACAGAAGAAAATATATTGGAATGTGTGTATGTATATATATATATGGATGATGCGTGTGTATGTGAATATGTACATACACTCACACACACACTTCTTTAAAAATTCAGTCAGCGCATGATATAGCAGTTGGTAACATATAAACTAATGTATATTTATACAATTTATACTTCTACACATACACACAAAAAATACATATAGATAAAGATAAGTATATTTCTAAGAATATGTTCAGAAAGCGCGCCATCAGAACTAAAGCAACATTCTGTCCTTGTTTTACATCTGGTGAGTGATAAAGATAGAATGTGCTTTCTGAACATACCCTGAGAATTAAGTTTCTGCAAAGAGAACAGATTCAAAAATGAAACGATTATCAAGAACAAAAGATTAATACTTACAGATGATATCTCTTCACAACTCTCCTCAAAATTTTTCTTACTCAAATTCGTAACCAAATAACTGATTTGTGACAAAGTAAAAGACAACGAGTCCAGGTTCATAGTTCCATGAATACAACCTCGAAAGCTTCAAACGCGTTTGAAGCTTTCTTCGGTATCCACGAGTTGCCGCCGCCCCAAATACTCTCCTCCTCGGTAAAAGCATGAAAGTTACATTGGCACAATCCTATGACCAACATCGGGATTGATATTATTGAGATACTATTTTCACAGCAACGTCATGGCGAGCACAACACGAATGATGCTCACAAAAACACGCAACACCGTTTTCCCACACAATCTAAGTCCTCGGTCTCTCACCACCACCTCTATAACCGTTGTGCTTTCTCGCTTTCTCACTCTCACTTGCTTTCTTTCTCTCTTTCTTTCTTTCTTTCTTTCTTTCTTTCTTTCTCTCTCTCTTTCTCTCGCTCGCTCGCTCTTACTCGCAGAGATCAGATTATATACACAGGCTGTATATGTACGTACACCAATCACACGTATTGTTCACATCACAATAAACGTTGTCGCTGCCGGTTCTGTCCGGTGATTTCCTGTTTCCTCGGATTCATCCATGATGTAAGAAAGAAAACAACGGCACAGAGTTGGGAATAAACAATGAGATTTTTTTTGTAGAATGTGCGCTCGCGTCCAAAACCGATCCGAAAGGTGATGACGCCGAGTCTTTTCTCTTTCTGGAATTCCACCGAATGCTGAAAAGCAATATGGCAGTCGAAATCACACGTATCCTCGCGGGTCAAAGTGCTGTGCGTGCGTTTTCAGATAGTCCAAGTATATTGCGGGCATACGAGTGAAGAAATTTAACGAACGAACGTAAACGCAAACCGATCCCGTGCTCGTTCTTCTCCGAACGAATATCGTCAAGTTTGTTTTCCGGCTGCTTCTCACACCTTGAACTTCACCCTCTCACGAGCTTCCACCGCCTAATGGCGCCCTCCTCTTTGACAATGTTATCGTTACTTTCGAGCGAATTTTCTTCTCTCTGTGCGCACAATATACTCTCGATTATACTGTACCTGACAATGTTGTATAGCGATATTGCTCTCCTATGTACGTCAATTCCTTCTACAAAGACATTACACAAAAAGAGAACGTAAAGGACACGTGTGATTTGGAATCTGACTAGTAGTTTCATACAACGTTCATACAACGTTCGAGAAGATGGCACTGAGAACTGCCAAAATCTGTGGCGACATCATCAGGTAGACAGGAATATCATCGCGTAAAAATACACGCTACAGTTGGAGATTGACCAATCAGATCGTAGCAGCTTGCTCGATCTGATTGGTCAATTGTCAACCGTAATCTTCCAATCGTTTTATACCTGCAGTGTGACAACACTGGGGCTGATCGAATAGCGTTGCTCCCACGAAGTAAGAATAAGGAGACCTAACTAGATAGTATGTAGAGACAAAAGTTGGTCATGAAAAATGTTCCGTGTAGGAGGAGGTTCG
>QVNV01002117.1:0-18703 GCA_014825455.1 Pseudomyrmex pallidus
TATTGTCCTTTAAATCAAGATTTACATCTTCCTTCTGACAATTTTAATAATATCCTCAGATTCCATATAATAAATATTGAATAATGATCCTTCTATGATGTCACAAAAATTACAAAACTAATTTATATTGAGATCGATAATAAAATTATTATATATATGGATAATTTAAGAGCACAATAGAATGCCACCAAGACGACTGGAAGATGTATCTGTGAAAAGAGTAGCAGCTGCAGGTTGCAAGTTACCAGAACAACTGCCAGTAGGAGAAATCTTGACAGATATTACTCAAAATAAGTGGAAACTTGGAAATCCTATTGGATATGGTGGTTTTGGTGATATATACTTAGGTAGATAGATTTTTATTTGTTTAGTTTTTAGGTGATAAGATATATTTTTAGTGTCTATCTATATATATTAAATAAAATGGAAAATAAAGTTTGTTTTTCTTTTCCAGCTTCTAATGATATTACTTCACCTGTTAGGCAAGATGCCAAATATGTTATAAAAATTGAACCTCACAATAACGGGCCATTATTTGTTGAAAGAAACTTTTATGTAAGAGTAGCTTGCAAACATATGAGTAAGTATATAAATAATAATTGATATATTAATCTTTTAATATTGTACTTTACAAATTTAAGTAAATACATTTGATATTTTTTACAGTTGAAAGTTGGTGTGTGTCTCAGGAAAAAAGAAGAATTGGTGTTCCTATATATCAAGGATCAGGATCTCATGTTTATAAAAGTCAACGATATAGATTTCTTGTAATACCGCGGTATGGTATAGACATTGGAAAATTATTTCTATCAAATAGGAAAACATTGCCAACAAAACTCGTTAACTCATTGGCTGTACAAATGGTAATTTTACGATTCTGAAACTATTAAGTTTAATTGATTCATTCGGAGGCCCGATTCAGTTCGCTTTTCAATCGATAAATTCGACTTGAAAAAGACCGGCCCGGAAAAATCCGACAGTGTGGATTCGAACTCGGGACCTCCTACTCGCAGCCCTCGCACTCGGGCCGCGAGACCAATGGGCCGGTCCTAATTCTGGAACTATTAAATCTATATAAAATATGTAGCGAATTGAAAGTGGTTAAAACTTAGATCTCCTTTTTTTTTAGTTGGATGCATTAGAATATATTCATAGTCACGGATATGCTCATGCGGATGTTAAGGGGTCAAATATCTTGTTGTCACAAGGAAATGAGGTAGGAAAGGGAAAATTTGAAGCATATTTAGTAGATTATGGATTGGCGTATCGTTTCCGCACAAGATCTGGTGAACACAAACCATTTATGCACGACGAGAGACGAGCTCATGAAGGCACTTTAGAATTTACCTCGCGGGACGGTCACCATGGAAGTATGTCGATATTATAAAAAAAAGAATTTTTTTAAATAAACGTACATTTGTGTACATACATACACACACACACACACACACACACACACACACACACACACACACACACACACACACACACACACACACACACACACACACCAAGGAATTAAAATTCTATGATAGCAACTATTATTGAAGCACACCAAATCTCTCACACTTTTATCATATACTTTTATTAAATAAAATACTTTATAGCACATTCAAGAAGAGGAGATTTAGAAACTTTAGGATATAACATTATACAATGGTTGTGTGGAAAGTTACCTTGGGAAAAGGATAGTAATGAAATAAATATAACCGTAAATCCAGAGGAGGTTCATCAACAAAAGGAATTCTTTTTATCGAATTTATCCTTATTTATGGAAACATGTTTTTCTCGCCAAAAAAGACCACCAGGTAAGATATCACAAAAAAATATACTATTAGATTAATAAATAAGGTTAATAATGTTCAACATGACGATCTTATATAGTTGTGTGTGTGCATGTATATTATATGATGTTTATATATTTTTTTGCAGTTGCAATTATGAAATATATGAAATATGTTACTGACTTGAAATTTGAATCAAAGCCCAATTATTCCTATTTACGAAATTTATTTTTACATGGTGGTAATCATAATGATAATAATTCTAAATATTTTGGCGATATAAAAGAGTCTAATGAAAATCTCACAAACTCTGTATTTTTTGAACGTCCGTATCTGAGAGAAAGAAAACCTTGTAGACCTGTAAATGGCGAGGTAAAGTTCATTTAACTTTAGTGAATTAATAGTATTTAAAGCAAGTTTTCACAGTCATATGTGTGATTTGTCTATTTATGTTATATTCCAGATACGAATAACACGAAACACGCAGCCTAAGGATCCAGAAAAAAACGATTTTAACTGGGAAAAAGTGTTAGCATTGCATCCGGACAAACTTGCGAAAATCAGTATTCAATCACCACTTTCACCTCTCACACCACCTCTCACACCACCTTCTTCACAATCTCCACAATCACCATCTTTACCGACTTACGCAATGTTAAATGTGCTAAGTAAAATGAGAGAAAGACAATCAAGTTCTTGCAAGCATAAATCAACACAAAAATCATCGGAGTGAGTATTTAAACTTGATAAATATTTATTTGATTACGAATGTTACACTCACACATACACGTAATGATCATTTATATGTGTATGTATATATTATATCTGATTATATTTTTATTAATATATATTATTTTATATTAATATGATTTTTTTTTATCTCTCAGTAACGATCTCAAACCAAGATGGATGACACCCGCGATGGAGGAAATCGCACGGTTAAGAAAAATTAACGAATCTCTTGACTTACCTCTGTCAACTTCTCAAATTACTCCACGTGTAACACGTTCACGTATGGCAAAGCTAAAACGTAAAAAAAGTTTTACATGAAAATAATAGTGATCTATCGCTACTTTACAATATTAATATTATAATAGTGATCTATCGCTATTGGGAAACTTTTAATTAACATTTAATCACTATATATTAAAAACTGACTGTTCAATTCTGTCAACTTAGAACATTTTTCATATTATTGATACATTGGTGGATTATGCAGCAGATGATGAGTTAATCAATCTGAAAGATTAAGTTGATCCATCAAGAACCATCAACAAGATTTTATCCTATCGTTAAAAGTTTAAACAATAGCAGCAGACACTGTTTTATATACTCTTTAAAGTATTCCAAAGTACATTCTAACTATACAGCTTCACATATATTATTACATTTTTAGAATTTGAGAATCAGAGACGTCATAAACGAATAAGAACTGACGACACGCCTGATAACGTGATAACACATAAAAGAAGAAAAGATTCCTCTTCCTAAACGAGACTGGTCTACTCTCAATTAGTATTACGGAGAAACTGCGTCTGTTACACTATCATCAACATGCATTCATTTCAGCAGGAAATATACAGTTAAGTATTATTCCAATAAGGTCTCATTCATCATTGTCATTATGCGCCCGCATATTGCGCTAATTTATTTAAGATTTCTTTGTCATGTCGTAATATTTTTATGATATTAAGATTCGTTTAAAAAGTTTATACTTGTACCATAAATAAATACTAACCATAAGTGATTTCCTCTCATAAAACTGCAGAAATTCAATAGAGTTACTCATGTTTATATAAAAACAGCGATTAAGTAAATGTCGCAAAGACTTGACATCTATTGTATAATTGAAGATCGCACAAATAAGTTTTGCAGTCTGTTTATTAGATAAAAATTATGTATTCTCGTAACATATAAATAACATATATATTGTAATAAAAATTAATAAGATTAATCAAGAGAGAATTTTTTTAATTTACTTGTATATTTATAATTGTATTGAACTGTATATTTGCGTTACACTTGTCAATTTTAATAATTTTCTCGTATTATTTAATTTATTTGGCGTTGTATTCAGTAATTGCAAAAAAACTTTATATTACGCTGTATAATTTATCATGATGTCCCGCAACTTCTGTTACGTCTCTTAACAGATTTCTGAGATCATTCTGAAATGAAAATGTCCTAATACATACCAAAATGTCGAGGCAGTAATAATCACTTAGTTTGGTCGCTCAAGTAATGTAACACACACAGTGTTGAAGGCGCAAACTTGGCAGAAGTGTGATAGTAATTACGGACATTTGCGAGTGTGTGTGTGTGTATGTATGTGTGCGTGTGTGTATGTATGTATGTATGCATGTGTATGTGTAATTTATCTTCTTCTAAAAAATAATATTCATATATAAAAATATACTTACAAAAAGAACGATAAATATATATTAAAATACTTCTGTGTGATATAAAATAACAAATATCGAAAAAAGATGATGTAGACTTTGTGCTTGTCATTTAATAACATTTTGTAATATGTAACAAGTATATTTTTTATCATGTTTTTTGTTTCTAATAGCAGTGTCTTTCTGTAACTGCCTACGGGTCTTCGTTGTTTATTAAGGAAACGGAAATATGATTATTAATATACACTTTGAAATAACAATTTGACTAAAGTAATGCGAAAAGAATTGGTATGAGAGGAAATAGCGCAATGTCTTCGATTTTTACATGTCTTTCTTTGTTAAATTCGACTATGAATGTGACATTCATTCTATTTAGTTGTGCAATACACACAAACACACACATACACATATATATATGTATAAGCTGTTCTTCCAAAAATGTTCGTGCTCCGATTTTTTCTAAGTTTTGCATACTAGAGAGCTTTCTGCTGAATAACAATTTTAAAAGGAATTTTGGCAACTGAAAAGCTATTGTGTCGTTTTAGAATATTTTATGATACGGATATGCATCGAACAAACAGTCGTCAGGTATACGAATGTATAGAACTTCTATGAATAAAATTTGAAAAAAATCGAAGCACAGACATTTTCGAAACTTGCTAACAAATTGTATAGATATAACGCGCGCGCGTACATTTATGTTATGCCATGACAAACATTTATATAAAATCAATGCTAATATTCTCAACATAATAAAATTCATAATAAAAAAACATTAATTAAAAAACAAGCTGATATAATATGATAAAATCGTACTGTTTTATACTTTGTATAAGGCAAAGCTTTGACAGCGTAATAACATATTACTTTGCTTATTATAGAATATAAGTTGATCGTAATAAAATATATTTGTGATTAAAATTAGTGATTATTAAAGAACAATTGTACGTGTATGTGTATTTCGTTATAAAAAATATTATTTTGTTTTAAACACAGACTCTCGTGCCCGCTTGCACGTGTGTAGTGTGTACCATTCATATTGTATATGTAATTATATCGTTTTATTGTATTCTTTACATTGTAATTGTTTATTTCTTTTAGTTTTAGATAGAATATTAAGTGATATTTAAATTATTATTAATGATCAAGATTTATATCCATGAGTATATTTGAATTGTTTATAATACATTTGTTTATATAACAGTGCGTTTGATCATTATTGATCTTTATCAATCCCCTTACGTTATCAAGATAATCAAGCTTGAAAAGAAACAGTTTTTTGCTAAGTGTGCACCACAAACTTCTATAGTCCTAGCAGAAAGAACGAGAATATACTCGCCTACGATTGGTCAATTCGCTTACTGCTCAAGTTTTTTTTGTGCGTCTTTACATGATTCATTGCCGCGTGTGCACGTAACACTACCACAGACGGCACAGACACCACGAACATATGATTTTCTGGCAATCTCTCATTACCGCTAGTTTAGTTGCTGGTAATTAATAACAGAAAACTGTCAAATTTGTTTCTAAATATAGAATACAATTATGGTACGATATTTTCTCAGGTTTTCGTACATTGGTACACAGTACAGGTATAGCATAAAAACATGTTTATTTTATAACATAACCATACGTATCTTTTCAGTCGTTTGCAATTACATTTTTATGACTTAAGTTTTGTTTCTCTTTTGTTATATAAAATTAACATTATTGATTTTTTGTAAAGGGGTTTGCAGAAGCAAGTTGGTACATATTTTGTACAAGATACAGATTCTATCCAAGGTGCTTTAGAAACTGCTTTATCAACTATTATCCCAAAAAGTTTGAATAAGCCAGCTGTGGTTCTTTCCAGCAGGTAGTTTCTTTTACCTGACGGTAATATTTAAATGGTTTGTATTCATGCTGACCATTATTATTCGTAATAGATCAGCTGTTTCAAATTGTCAAAACAATTCGAATTAGAACTCACTGTGAATCTTGTACTGAGATCACTAGGCTGATGTAGTACTGCGATGGGTACCAAGATACTGGTACTTTGAACTTCATCGCCTCGTCTTTGATAGCTCGGAGCTTTAAACAAAACTTGTAGGTCTTGTGTGCTGAAATAACATAACTCAAAGTTGAGTGGCATGTTAAATGTGTCATAAAAAACACTGTATGTTAATAGGCCTGGATTAGAGGATAGAATAAGATTCATGCTAAAGATAAATATAAAACTATCAAGTTCTAATTAGTGTTTTTGAGTGGGTCAAATCACTTCTTGAGCAATTATTGATGTCAATTTGATGGCAAATCGATTATGTTGCCTGATTAGTAACGCTATTAATTTTTTCTCAGAATTTTTATTTTGCATAAATATGTCGATTAAGCATAATTTTGTTAAAAACTTAAGACGAGATATAATTAAACTATATCTGTACATATGTATAATTACAAAAATACCTATTGCAGAACAGATGCTGGAGTTCATGCTTTGTGCAACACTGGTCATGTAGAACTTACCAATAAATATGATAGTATATATAATATATCAAGCATAAAACAATATGTTAATCGTTACTTTTCTCGATGCAATCACACTATTAGGTAATTGATAATTCTAAAATGTCTATATGTTCTAATTTCTAATAATAAGCTGTGATATGTATGTATAAGATGCATTCAATAAGTTTTTGTTTTGTACAGATTGTTAGATTGCATACCTGTCACAGAAGATTTTCATGCAAGATTTTCTTGTAAGTCACGAACATATTTTTATAGATTTATGATACCTAGATTACCTGGAGAACAACGAAGACCAATTGCAGAAACAACATACACTTACCAATTAAGGTATATAAAACACATCGGATCTAATAATATAATATTTTTCTTTATTATGTAACATATAATGTGTATGTTGTGTTTTTTTTAAGAACGACTAATTTTGATATAGACAGAGCAAAACGTGGCACACAATTGTTTATGGGAACGAAAGATTTCACTACGTTTTCAAAATTTTCAGAAACAGACCATAAAATTACTTATGTTCGTTCTTTAGATATTTTTACCTTAGAAGAAACACAGCCTTTAATGCCCTTTGATCCGTTGTCTGAAAGGTTTACATATTGGCATTTTACATGTAAGGCAAGAGGATTTTTGTATAATCAGGTATAATGTCTAATTGTTAGTATTTGATAAAATAAAATGCATTTTTATGTGAAAATGCTATGAATGCTATTCAAACACTACAGGTCAGACGAATGGTTGGTGCTCTGATTACATTAGGATTGGGAAAAATAACAGAGAAAGATATCACTGTAATGCTACAAGTTCCTTCACATCATAACTGGAATCCCCGTGTTGTACCTGTACCACCTAATGGTTTACATCTATTGAATGTGGAATATGATCCAGATGAATTAAAACGTTGTACTATTGTGGAAGAGCACGAGCAAGAACTGTATTCAATGAAGCAGAAACACTAAATACAGTTTAAGAGATAGAATAAAAATAAGACTTTTTGTTACAAGAAACTTGAAAGAAAGATTTGTTTTATACAAAATTGTCACGCGCGCGCGCGCGTTGTGTGCAAAAATAGTTAAAAAGTAATATTTTATTTTATCAAACATATAATAGCACAAAATACCATAAAAAAATAAAAATATAACCGTTTCTTCTACAGAAAACCTCGTACTTATTTGATATACTTTAAACATATTCGAAATCTAATTAAACTTTGCATAATGAATTTGCAAGATTTTATTGTGAAAAAGAAGGCGTTATTAAAATCATGCAAAACAGTGATAACGGATACACTTGGCAATAAATGCGAAATCGAATGTGGTCAAATAAGAAACCTGGGAAAAACCTTGCCATTCGTAGTAGATGCAAATCCTGATTTGCAGGTTGCTAATGTAGCACCAGGATTGTATCTCAGTTCTCAGGATCCGGTGGTTTGCAATGACATATTAAAGAAATACGAGATAGGGCATATTTTAAGCGTAGGTGTTAACGTATCTGAAAAATTTGACAATATTCAATATCACACCTGCGACTTGTTGGACCTACCGGAATCAAATATACTTGCTTCATTAAAGAATTGCATTATGATTATACACGCGAATCGTAAAGAAAATATTCTTGTGCATTGCAATGCTGGCGTTTCGCGTTCTCCTGCAATCGTGATCGCTTATTTGATGATTGTTACAAAATTGTCGTATGACGAGGCTTATAATAAAGTAAAGGCAGTAAGAAGTTGTATTAGACCTAATGATGGATTTGTAAAACAGTTACGCAGTATTGAGAATACAACTTTTATTGATACAGCAGAGTTCCACATAACTAAAATCACATCAATTTGACTCACTGAAATCAATGTCGTTTCTTAAAAAAAAAAAATTGGGTCAAGAGATGCAGAACTCTGTTGTAAAAACTTGTAACATTTTAGTCTATTATATACTCAAGTTTTAAAAAAAATACGCTTTCTTTCTTAAATATGGTAATAGTGTACATACTCTCCCACAGAAATCGTAATATCACTAAAAATATATTTTACATTTATTTTTTGTATGTGTGTCTCTGATGTATATAGATAATAATTATTATTGCTAAAAAAAGAGCAATCTTCTATTATATTTAATGTCGGTCTGATGCTAGTCCTCATTTTCTCAAGCTTGGAGATCACTATAATATAATTAAGTAAAAACCCCGAATATATATATGTATATATATCCAACGAGAAAAGTCTAAAAGTTTTGTTTAAAATTGAAAAAAGGATAGGAAAAAATAATACATACATGAGAAATTAATAAATAGATCTATGAATGTAATATATTGTTGTTACAATAGAATCCATGTGTTATAACATTATTTACTTATGTATACAGAGAATATTTTGTTTCATATACATACATATATGTGTATATATATATATATATATATATATATATATATATGCATATACATATTTTATATATATATAATAACTCATTAAAAAAGTATATTCATGCATAGCATCTATATCAAATTCTTAGCCAAAACCAAGTATATTAAAATTTACTACTCCTGGCTCTTATATTTACCATATTGGAGATGACATATAGGTCGCTAAGTAGGTTTATAAAAATTACTGTAAATCTAAAAAATATATAAGTGAATATTTGTATACATGATAATTCTATTATTTTTCATAAGATAGAGTGTATCTCATTATATACTCGTAGTATTTCTTATTCATTTCTTTTTCCTTCCTCCCTCCCTCTCTCTCTCACAAACACACACACACACACTCATATTCTTTCTTTCACACACATAACATACATGTATAGAATCAGTATCCATATATAAATGTTTACATGTATACACGCGCATCATATACACACATGTATACATATATACAGATTATTCGTAAGTGAACAATAAGGCCAAAGAAAATCAAACACAGATCTTAATAATATGCAAAAAAAAAAATAAATTTACAGTATAACTTAATTAACAGAAAAAAGAGTGCAAATGGTCAAATAGATAATTCAAAATACACGCGCGTAATAAAGAGATCTTCGTTATTACTCTTTAGAGTAATCACAAATTATGTCGTTCACTAACTATTTCTCTCTTTTTTATACGAGCATCATCTTGGCTAGATCGAATACATAAAGTATTCTTCGTTAAAGATTTGTAAGTTTATTCCAATTAAAAATTTTGAAAAAAATTTATTCGTAATAACTAAATATATTTCACGTTTTTATACGAACATATAAATTTTGTATGTGTAGAATATATTTTCTTTTTTTGCACAACAAGATTTATGTTCGATTTTCTCTTATTTTTCATTCACAATATGTTTTAGAATTACCAGATAATCTTCTCGATAGATATAGATTCTTTGACCAGTTTAAAATATAATTTGTTTAATTAACAAAAGAAAATTTGATTTTTTTTAGACATTTTGTATAAATACAACACACGCACACAGAGAGAGTATTTATATTTCTATATGTATAATCTACTATATTTTTTCACACATTCTTTCAACAATTGAAATGAGCTGTCTTGAAGAAAATAGACAAGGCACTTGAACTGAATATCTTTTCTTAGCTAGTTGACTTCATAAATAGTAGAATACAATGATTTGGATATCAAACGATGCACGAAATAATAAAGTAAGATTAATAAATAAAACCGGCTATTGAAAGGAATTTGTATATGTTGCGTTCTTACATTTTAGAACATCGAGATTTGATTCAGACATTGTCTGATTTTCTTTTACGTACATCTCTATGAGTCTTAAATGGTTTACGCGATCAAGGCTTTTTAAATAATTCCTTGAAGATGCACAATATTGTTTGTAAAGACTAAAAATTGTGTAAATCTCGATTGCACACCTGTGATTAAGATAATATCTGTCATTGATAAATTTGCGTTTCATGAATCGATTTCTCGTATACGTCGTACATATCAATTGAAATGTCAGAGCCCAGAAGTGAATTAGTACGTAGTACTAATTAATATAACAGTAACTAATTAATATAACAAAAAGAACGAAAAGTGAATTTTTAAGGGACAAAATTTTCGTTAGAAAACTTTTGTTTACGTTTGTTTTTCTGTTTTTGATTTTGATGAAAACTTTATAATAAAAGTTTCAACAATGTATGTCATGATGTACATTAGATACTACTTTCCTCTCAAGTGACACAACGCAACGAGAAAATGCGATATGTACAAAAAACCTATAAATAAATTAACAAATTATTATGCTAAGACCAATAAAAACTGCAAATGACCCAGTTGCAGTTTATGCGCAGTATGTAGCATTACTTGTGAAAAGTAATATGATACAATGTACAAATTGGTCAGATTCTGCAGAAAGAAATTTAATATACACGAATAGATTTTGCGATAGAGAATCTTTTACACTATAGAGACATGATTAATGTTTTACACAAACAATCCTCGCGGAACTCGGAAGTTCTTTTCTGCAGAATGCTGATCCGATTATTTCCGACGAAACTACTACAGTCTTAAGTACAATATATCTGTATCTGAAAAGCATCTCTTTAGAAAATGAAATTAACGGATAATTAAACGGTGCGCTGTGTGCGCATGTCTACTTAAACTGAACGACGTGACTCAAGAGCAACATGCATTACAGTTACAGATACATAGAACATCCATATCATGAATTATAATAATAACATTGCGAACGAGATGTGTGTGTATTAAACCATTGTCAGAATCCAATAGAATGGCCAGGTCTCTCATATGCAGCAACAACGTCAGTAATGGAATAAGGACCCATCCACACCAGTGCGTGCGTGTGCGTGTGTCTGTGTGTACATGCGCGCGCGCGTGTGTATGTATGTAGCGTCGTTTGATACCGGTTTATATAATTGTTTGTAGAGATAAGTTACCTAATCATTTTTACATGTTCCATCACTTTTTCCCGAAGAAGATTTATAGGTTTAACGCTTAATTCCCCAGGGACCATCCGGATTAGTAACGGGTACATGAGAATAACCAGCGAACTGAGGAAATTCTTCCACACTGGCTGTGTTCGGTGCGGTTTGAGGCTGCTGCTGTTGTTGTTCCCACGGTCCTCCCTTCACGATAAAACCAGTATCGTTCTCATTACCACCAGCATTGCTATTGTCATCGCGTTGAGGTGAACGTAAACTATCGCGATATTCGTTCTCTATTACATCTTGCATCTGCAACGTCATAAATATCATACGTTTGTACTGCTCACATGCTGTTAAAATCATTGCTTCTATTTGTATTATAAATATTTTGACTCTGACATATTACTTACATATTCCTCTTCTAGATTCAACAAGCGATCCTTTGCATCAGCTACATTATCTTCTGCTCCGATAATCGTTACGATATTCGGATCAGCGTCAGTTTTCCTCGGGAACTTGATGTCGACTTTAAATTCGTCCATTATTTTGCGGATGTTTCTACCTTTCGCGCCAATTAAACGCGAATGTACAGCAGCGTTTATATTCACTTCTTCTTTCGTCAAACCGTTCTAAAGTAGAAAAACAAACATATGTGTACAAGAGGAAGTAATAAAACATCATAATAATAAATGTAATAACACATAATTGTATAGGATACTTTTGTATATTACGTCGTATAGAATAAGAGTTTACTTACTAATTCGTTAACAATTTTCATGATATCGTCCCGTGCGCTATACGCATTCTGTTCATATCCTGTAATTGTGATAATATGTTCCTCGGGATCACCTTTACGCGGAAAATTAATTTGTACCTCGTGATCGCTACGTATTTTACTAATTACAGCTCCTTTTCGGCCAATTATTTTCGGATGATACTCGGGATCAATTTCGAGCTATCGAACATATGTTCAATACATTTTATGTTTTACATGAACAATTTAATGTTTTTATTTTATATAACAATATAAATAATCATTCTTTTCTCTTTTTATAACTACATATACTTGGAATAATATTATATGCATAATAAATTTACCTTTAATTCAAAGGATTTTAATGCTCGATCTTCGCGTTCAGCCTTCAACATTTCACATTTTTCAAGGATAGCTTCCTTGGCACTCTGAACACACGACGGTGTTCCAGAAATCTGAAAGCCAAACAAGAACTGCATAAAACAAACGACCAAACAAATATATAAAAGTCACAAATATTCTTTTCCTGGTTTTATACATACTTTGATATAATCTAGTTTTTCCTCGGCAGGTGAGAGCATGATGTGTACATCATACGTATTCATTAATTCCCGTACATCTTTACCCTTCTGTCCAATAATAGAACGATGGAAATCGAATGGTACGTCTACCTTTTAACGTAAGAACAAAAAAAAACAATACTTTAATCTGAAAAATTGATTTTATAATTTTATGAAAACTGTTTGGCATGAAAATATAAACTAACTTGGATTGTAATAGGCACGAGATCGAGTAAAGCTTGCTTAGCGGCAAGAACGTTATCTGGTTGTCCGGTAATGCGAATTATATCGCAAGCTGGAACAGTCTCCACAGCTTCTCCATTTTCGCCGTTCACTTGCGTTTTTTGTTCATCTGTAACAATGTCATCAAAAACAATGACACCAACATTTTGTATTGAATTGAGCATACGTACAAGAGAACAAAAATCAATGTACTAACCGTACACATCGCGATCAGGAAATTTGATTTGCACATCATATTCAGCTGTTATACTTTGCACTTTGCGACCTTTCGCACCCATTACTGTGCGATGATGTTTTTGAGGTATCACACATTCTATCGTCACCATAGATTCCTAAATCGAAAATATAGCAATAAAGTTTTTAACGTCGTACAATTACGCGTTTGGTTTTCTTTCGCATTTCATTCATTTCGCACTTACCAGTTCTTGGACAATTTCTCGCATTCGTTGTTTTGCAGCTTCTATGCATTCGTGCGAGCCCTTCAAGATAACGCGATCGCTGTCATTACCCGCTCGAGGAAACGAAATCTGCACACCTCCACATTCGTCAGCGATTTTATGTAACACACCACCTCTTCGCGCCACAAAATGTCGATGATGCTTTGAATCGATGCGAATTTCGCCTTCAATTATGTTATCCTGAAAGCACATCAAGAGGAGATTTCATTCATTAACTAATTACACATTCATATATATTATCTACATTGTATATAAAAAGATCCATCTTTGTACAATTTCCTTAATCGTAGCTTCCAATTCAGCTTTAGCTTTCTCAACCGCTTCTTTCTTGCCCATAATTGTAATCACTTCTTTGTCCTGATCTTCTTCTGTCGGAAATACAATACGTGCACCTGTCGATTCTCTTATCTATAATAAAAAAATAGATAGACGTCATATATTTGTAAATATTTGATGATAAAATTCACAATATATTGTGGATTATTACCTTCTTGATGTTGGCACCATTTTTCCCAATGAGGAATTTGTGATGTTGAACTTTGGCACGCACCTCGGCTGAGTAACTGGACAATTGCTTTTCATTGCTTAATTCTAAAAGCTGTGCTTTCGCTTTCTCTACATCATCTTTTGGACCTCTGATGCTGACCTATACATAACATTGCAATGTAACTAATCGATAGAAAGTTCGATTGTAATCATAGATCTTTCCATATCTTTTCCTTATTTTTACCTTATCACTTTTACTTTCAGCTGTAGGAAATTTGATTGTAACGCCTCCACAATCTTCCATGATAGAATGTATTAATTTACCTCCAGTACCAATGAGAGAGTTGTAAAACTTTGGCGGAATAGTGATCTCCTCGGTAACGATATTAGCCTGGAGAAAGTGTTTATATATAGATATTTTACTATCTACTAAACTTTTATTGCATATACATGTATCAACAATTACCAATTCATTTTGAATCTTCTGTATCATTTCTTTAGCTTTTTCTACATTTTCTTTTTTTCCAGTGATGGTTATAACATCGCTTTTCTCGCCTTCAGCAGGCAAATCAATTTTTGTTTGCGTTTCTTCTCTAATCTACATCATAATATTCACACAAATATATATACACTTGCATAATATAAGATATATATGTAATAGATATATGCAAACATATGAAGTAAATCATACACAAAATAAATCTTGATGCAAACCTTGCGTATATTGACACCGCCTTTTCCAATGACAAACTTATGAAATTGCTTAAAAATTGGTACTTCCAATACATAATTGCTTTCGTTCAATTCTTTCACCAGTTTCATTAGATGCTTATGGCACTTATCAACATCCTCTTTGGGTCCTCTTATCTTCACTATATCTCCTTTTTCACCTTAAATTAAGAAGATTTATTTAATACATACTAAAAACTACAACACATTAGAATGAACAAAATAAGCATATCAGAGATGTTGCTTACCTGGTCCGGGTATAGTAATTTGTACTTGATTGAATTTATCTCTAATTTCTTTGATATTATCTCCTTTATTACCAATTATGTTGCGATAATATCTGTGATCTATAATCACGTCCTTTTCCTTTTCGTTCTCGAGTTTCTTTACCATTTCTACAAGTTCCTGCGTTATATTCATAAAAAATGTAAATATCAATATTGTTCTTCTATCTCTATGCATTTAAAGATATATTGTCGTTTAAGAATAATGTAAAGTTTATACGTACAGTTTGAGCTTTCAGCACACCAGCAAGATTGCCTTCGATACGAATAACATTGTTTCCATCATTCTCAGAGATACTAATCACGACTCCAGTTCCTTCTTTTACACGATTCACTTAAATAATAAAAAAATGGTGGTAATTGTGGTTTTCTATAGTCGAAGTCAAAATGATACTTATAGATATTAAATAAGTCATTAACTTACCATTACAGCCATTTTTTCCAATGATATGCTTGTAAAATCTTGGATCAACATTCAATTCTGTAAAGGTAAGCTTAGCTATGAGATCGTTAGCCATCATTTGTAGTTCATTCTGCGCTTTCTCTACTTCCTCAGGTGGACCTTCTATTTTAATCTTGTCCTCTTTTCCCGTAAATTCCACGTTCACTTTTGGCATTTCTTGAGTAATTTTCTTGATATTTACACCCTTGCGTCCAATGATGTATTTATGTATCCAAACCGGAGCTTCTACCACGGCAGTGCGAACACTGTTTGCCTTTTCATATACTTTGTTAAGAGCTGTATAAAACACACATATAAATGTAAATAGAGTAATAAACGCAGTTTTCTTATAAACAAGTATAATAAATAAATATTTAAGTTTTTATTAAACAATATTTAAGCATTATTTACCCTGTCCAAGCTTTTCTTGAGGTCCCCTAAGAGTTATAGTACCAGTTGCCGAATCGGAAGCAGGCATTTCTACACTCACTCCAGTTGTCTGTAATATCTCTGCTATAGTACTACCACGAGGTCCAATTACATATTTATGTTGAGACTTGGGAACCTCAACGGACACAGTGGTACATCTTTTTTCCTAGATTAAAATTTTGTGTTACATGTGCCGATATTATAAAAAACCGAAAAAATTATGTAAAAACTGAATTTTTATTAATCTACCATGTCCTTGTAGATACTCTCGATCTTCTGCTTAGCTGCTAAGACTCCTTCCTTCTCACCAGCTATAGTTATCTCATCTTGCTGTACTGATGCAGGAGGAATATTAATGCGAGCACCGGTTTCGGCCATCATAGCATTGAGATTTTCGTTATGTGCACCATATATGAATGGATGGTATATTTTTGGCACACTTATCCTCTCAAAAGCTTTTCGAGACTGTAATATTTATGATAAAACAGCTGACATCTCAAATTACAATAGAAACAAAAATGATAATTTACTGACTTAATTTCGTTTAAGAATTACCTGTTCATCAGAGATAACTCTAATTTCATGTTCAGCTTTCTCTATGCCTTCTTTTGTCCCAGTAATTGTTATTATATCTGACTGATCCTGCATACCAGGGACGTTAATCTTTGTAGCAGTTTTCTGCTCTAGATCCTTCAGTCTCTGTCCCTGCTTTCCAAGAATCCAACGGTGATGATCCTTAGGTATGCTAATCTGTTTACTTGCCTATAAAAGCAATTCATATTTTAGAGTGCGAAACTAAAGTAAAAATAATGCATACTGAAAATATTTCACATTAGAGAAAATTAAGATACGTAAAGTTACAAACTTTCTAAGTTTACATGTATACCTGAGTTTGAAATGTTGTTAAAATACGTCGTTTTGCTTCCAAAACCTGATTTTGCTTTCCAGTTATAAGAAACGTTAAAGACTGGTCCTTGGATGATGCAATCTCAATAATAGTGTTTGTTTCCTTCATAATAGTTTTACAAGTACGAATGGATTCACGTTCGCCAAATTTATCACTATGATCGAATTTTCGCTCTTCTCCTGGTACGCGGAACATCTATATATAAAATAAAATATTGTTCTGCTAAGTGATGGACTTTAGAAGTTTTGTATCATACTTTTATTTTTTGAATTAAAAACTTTTAATAAGATTATTATAATTTTTTCTAAACTTTTTTACCTGTGTAATAGTTATGCGTCCAAGTTGTAAACTGTTGTTTATAGAAAATATGTTTAACTGTCCTGAGTTGGAACTGGATGATTCAGGTAGGACAGGAAATGTTTCATCATAAGTAGGTGGCTCATAGGCCATTCCTTCTTCCATTACTGACTGCTGCTGCATTTTGGGATTGTCCTGTTTCGTGCCAAGTCTTTACAGTAGCACTATAATATAAATGGAAGCATTTTATTTGGCTATCATATTAATAACAATGATAATAACATCTACTCTCTTTCTCTTTCTCTCTCTAGCAATACAATATTAATGCTATACAAAAGGTATGTAAAGCAAACACATGGACAAATATACATTTTTGGAATTACTAATAATATTTATAAGTTTTGGAGACTTTATAGCAAATGTGATCAAGATATAAAATATTATAAAAATATATATATACATACACATACATACACTATATTATTTATATTTTAGAGCATTAAAAATGATTCAAAAAATATTTTGTACATTCAAGAACAATTACATTATATAAGAAAAAGAAAGTTGAAAAGTAATACAAAATATAAAACATTTAACTAGATTTTATTAAATTTTCTATCTTTACAAAAAATATTACATCTTTCTAAAATTTTGTTCGTAATAAAATCCTAATAAATCTTAACAAAATTATAAAAATTATTCTTTTTTCTTAATCTTTTCTTAACATTATATGTATCAATTTTTATTTAATATTTTTGCAAGTTTACAACTTTTTTCAAAACTTGAGTCATTTTTGTGTGATTTATTTGGTCGCAAAGTAGATCGTCATCTTTGGAATTTTTGTAACTGAGAATTGTCAAAATTGAATAAAAATTTATTAATGGACCGCAATGAACAAATGCGTGTTACGTGCACAAGCATGTTAATGACTAGTGGCTAAAATAGTGTCCACCATATGGAATGGAGTTTTAACTTGACACGTCACGAGCTAACCTCTCTCGACGAGGTAACATCTGCACATCATGATATTGAAAAAACAATGAGGAAATAGAAAAAAGATAAGGAAAAAAAGGAGTGACCGCTCATTGAAATTCGACACAGGCACGTAACGAAAGATAGCGAAGCAGCGAACGGAATGACAATAACGTTTACGAGAGACCCAGAGAAGGATAGCACACTTCTTTGACACGGATACCTAGGAGAGATGTCAGGACAGTTAGAAATCGCTACTTACTCTACCGTAATAAATAAATCCGGCCAAGTAATAAACGTGTATTACGTAGCCAGTTTAACGGTGATTTGCCTGAAACATTATAACGTCGGTTACGAGAAATAAGCGTAATGTATTCGTTGAGACACGAAAGCTAATTAAATTAACGAGGAACATAAGCGATCAGTCCGTTACTTAAAAACTCACGACTATCCTTACCGGTGACACAAAGTGAAATGAGACGACGGCCTTTGCATGGTATAAAGACAAGGGTATGCTCATGCGCATGACCAATCAGAATTTTGTTCTTGATTACGTCACAAGGAGCGGCAAATTTAAAGC
>QVNV01002118.1:0-57217 GCA_014825455.1 Pseudomyrmex pallidus
TGTGTGTGTGTGTGTGTGTGTCTTTTCATTGTTTTGGAAAACCTTTTCCTACATCGTTACGAGTCTGTTTACGAATGAGAGACACCGAAGGAAGACCCTTGTGGTGTATTCTTCATTCGCTCGAGCAACCCAATTATTTATCAAGGTATCGCTCTCGCGCGATCACACGCGGAAACATATATTTGTTTTTTACTTGGTTTTTTTTTTTTAAACAGAAAACGATCGAAAGTTTACAGCGGCAATTCCTGCACGTGTGGAAATACGTTGGCAAGCCGGTGATTTTTCCCGTTCGTGTTTTATGTGCCATCGATGTCCGCCGAGTCTCTTTTTCTCTCTCTCTCTCTCTCTCTCAGTCGGACTAGTCGGATTAAAAACCGACGTGGAGGCGGGACTATTCGTTAAAGCCTATTTGAATGATAGAGATGCGCATCCCCTCGACTTCAGGTTTTAATAAAAGCAAACTCGTAGGCGCATATATGTGCACGTCCGTGACGGGTTCGTGAATATGATTGCAAAAAACCTCGCGCTCCTCGCGCGCGCACGCCCGCCTCCTATAAAACGAAATTCACGCCCTGCAAGCAAAATATTTGCTCTCTATCCCACTGCTATTTTCGGCTTCGTACTACACGTAGCCCGCAAGCTGAAATTGCCAAATATGTATTCATTTTTTTTTTCCCCGGCTATCGCAGTAGCATATGGACGATACTGCAATGATGAAGCGTGAGAGAATTTACACTGCTTGTCTACGTTATCTGTATAACGCCCCGTTACAGAGCGTACACACGCATCGACAACAATACCGATGCATTGCAACCTGTGTACGTTGCGCAATTAAAAAAGATTGCGTGGAAAACGCAACGTGTTGCGCGGACGGATGACCCAATTCCTTCTTTCGCTCCCCCGTTGCGTAATAAAGTTCGGAACGAATCCGCGAAATACACGTTGGAGCGAGCGTATGAAAAAGGGGCAAGAGAGCGAACGGAAATTCCGGTATTTATAACGAGATGAATAAGAATTTGCAGTTTTGAAGGAAAAGCAGCTTTTTTCCGTCGTTCGACTTGGAACGCGCGCGCATCGCCAACGACGGATTGAAAGCCTTTATTGCAGCGTACGATATTGCATGCGATTGCCCGGCACAAAATGCAGGTTCGCGTCGTTTCGAGAAATTCCGAAATGATGTAAGACGACGAGCCCGGGGTCCGGGCTCTCTCTCTCTCTCTCTCGCGCACGGACCTTCTCGTATCGGGGTCAATACGAGTGTAACTCGTATGCAAGAAGCCCGAGCTATACGTGAATACGGCCAAGTTATAGTTCTAGCTCCCGAGGGAGTGTAACGGGATAGAATTGCACTCCCGGATCCGCTCGCGAGAAAGCAGACGTTAGCCCGGTAAGTGCGCGTTTCCAGCCACGGTGAGATGCAAAACCGTTTGCGAATGCTGCGAACTGCTGTCCGCGTCGTTATTGTGTTGAAATTAAAAATCTTCACGTAGAGCGACAAAATTTCGCGTTGTAACTGTAAATGATGTACGAGACGTTTTATCTCAATGTATAAAATCGAGTGACAGCAATTTTATTAACATTATTTTATTAATGGTATTTTATAAATAACGTAAATTGATCTGTTAAAGTTTCGTGACTAAATATTTATATCTCCGAGATATATTTTACACAAGTGTAAAATAAACATGCATTTACCTTCCCGATGGTACTCGCAGTGCCATCTCTTAGAACACGTCTGTACCATTATCGCTGTTGCGTTTTATCTCTCTCACAATTAATTCATCGCTGTATTTTATCATTATGCCGCGTATATCAAGCGAACATGTAAATGTATAATTTCGGTCGTTTATTACATTGACACGCTGTAACGCAAAAATTGCGCATTGTGTTGTCTTCACACAACATTGATCCGTCCGCTGATTTATCTCGAGGCAGGAGGGAGGAAGAGAAGAGGCGAGGGGGAGAGTTTGTCATCGGCGCGCGTCAAAGAATGAAAATCAGAAAGGGAAAATCGTTAAATTTGTTTCGTGATTTGATTGATGCGAATGTTCAATCAGCGTTGCCGCCGCGCGCGTCTCGCTAATTGCTTTGATCATTCGATGCGATTCACTGCGATGAAACATGTGTAATACCTATAGATAGACTCCCCTCCCCCCTCGACAATGGGGCCGAGAATGCAGCTGGAACTGTAATGTACAATGACATATTATCGGGGGAAATTCATATATAGAGCATTGTACACGTACACTGAATATCGATGCGCTAAGACATTACTCTTGACGTATATACAAGATGGTCAAAGATCAAAATTATGTTATACAATAAAAAATAAAACTTCGTCTCTCTCATTCCCGCGCAAATAAACTGTTTGCGTATACTTTAAACACTTTTATCAAATTTTTTCACAAATGAACGGACTGCAGACAGACTTAAAACACAGTAGTCAGAAAATAAACTTTTCGTGATTCAACTTAAGGCGCGTTTATTTTTATTTATTACAAAATAGTGGGCGAAACCTATCGGAAGATTAAGTAAAACGACTCCACGTGCTTCAGTCCGGCTGACTCGCGGAAGAAAGTGGAAACGATTGAAAGTACCAAGTTCATTTATATCTATCGCGACGAGAGAAAGGCGAGAGGCAACTTTGGCTAAAGTACGTGTTCATGAGGGGTGAGGAATAAGGGACGGCGAGGAGAAAAAGGAAGAGAGAACGGTCACATGCAGCTACAACTTTTATTCTCTTTTCGTTTCCCTATAGCACAAAGGGACAGTGTGGAACGACGAAGTACGAGCGAGAGACAAAAGTGACCGTGCCGAGAAAGAAAGCGAGAGCGGTAGAAGAAACAAAAAGAAGTGCACCGAAGAAGAAGAAGAAGAACGAACGAACGAATGAACGAACGAACAAGAAGCGAAGAAAGAGCCCTAGCTGGCGTGACGTACGTGTAAGTGTAGGCGAGACGTGTCTCCGCTCCCCTACATCCATTTGTCTCGTTATAGTTTACCGATACAACGGATGAAATGAGCCGAGTGGACTGGCGTCGTCCACTCTCAGGAGTGCGCGCGCGATGACACTTTAAAACCACTTTAAAACTTTGGACGGGATTCTCGCACGTGCGCGCGAAAACGGAGAAAGGGAGCGCGAGGAGATGGCCGTGTTTGCGCCCGTAAGAGCGAGAACATCCGAGGAGAAACCCGTTCTTTTTCTCTTGATATTGAGAATTTATTGGGAAATAATGGAGAGCGCGTCTTGCTCTCCCATCGTTGCAGGCATCGCTTTATCTTTTTCTCTCCATCTCGTTCTCTTTTGAGACGGAATTTGCTTCGGGATGTAAGAGGGTCAAGCCTTCGCCCGCCCATCTTTATGTGTATCCTTCATACCGCGCGGACAACCCTTTGAAGTTCTAAATTGACCGGTCGGTGACCATTTACCAAGATCTTTCCTCCTTCTTTTTATTTTTCTTTCTGCCGAGGAACTTCCGCCTGTGTGTCTTTTCGGTCGGTTTTTATGCGTCTCACGTTGTTCGCTTCCGCCTCTCTTAACGACTGTCAAAAGATTGCCAATGAAAATCGTTAAATGCCAATTCGCAGCGAAAATAAGAATAATAACTAAAATCGTGTGACTTACGCGTTTCTCAATTTTCTCATAAAATCGCAAAAATATGCGTAAATATATTTTGTAAAATAAAATAGTAAAAAAAGTTGCGTATATCTTATATCGTTGTAAAATATGACGTTTTCAAAAGTGACATTTTTAATCGTTTTATTCTAACTGTAAATAATAAATTATATTTTTTACGAAAGAACGCAAACCATGCGCACGTTCGATTTCTTTTTCGAGATAACGAGCGTCTTTTTTATCCGAAAGAATTGAACTCTTTTTCAATAAAACTTGGTTAATCCAGCTACTTTTGGCTACATCAAAAACCAATTACAGTATGTTTCCACACACACGCGCGCGCGCGTTCGTGGAGTAAAGTTTAGAGGGGGTTGCAAAGTCGCAAAGCCGTAATTGCGCCCGCACTAGCAATCGAAAATACAATACAACCGCGGTTAATTAGACAAATACAAACGAACTTTATCACCGATCTTCGATGGTAGAGGCGTGCAACAATTCAGAAGTGATTACGGGACGCATTAACGTACCACAATGGACGGTTTAATGGCGTCATGGTCATGCTGTTTTGCTCACTGTGCTTTGTATGGTTAGAGGAAGCGCATTCTCACTGCAAATGCGAAAGACTACGTTTAAAGCCGCTTGAAAGAACGTTAAATGACCGTCTAATTTATTAATTCACTCTGGACGCGTACTGCTATGAAAATACATTTATATTTTAGGATTTTGTCATAAGAAAAAAATTAAAAAAAAAACTCTTTTTTCGCCGATTTAATCTCGTTCGAACAATATTCGAGAGCCGTCGAGGCGAATAAGTTCTCAGTAATGAACGCGTTAAATACTGCATTTTGCACGTTTAAGGACTTCGAGATTTGCGAACGATTTGTGTATTCCGACGATTTCGCGGATTTTACGCGCGGATTTCCAATTTGCTAAGGCGCTCGGAACACGTACGTTCACTGAGGGCCCGTTATTTCTAATAGGAGATTTTCAAAAGTTGCATCCCCGCAGCCCTCCTCGTTAGGGGGTCAGTAATTGCACGGTAACAACGTGCTAAGATGCTGTCCGCCGGAATCGGCCAGACGACGACGACGACGACGACGACGACGATTCCGACGAGATGATGTCAGAAAAGAGAAGCTGTGCGCGCGAAGGACCGCAGTAAGTTAGCGAGGACGAGAAGAGGGCGAGAGACGAAGCGAGTGGGAGATGGGGCGGAACGTTATCACTGGAGATCACGCTAATCTAACGCCTTCATCCCCTGCACGATCGTGCAACCCTCGGCCTGATCCGACTTGACTTTTTGTAACGACTTCTTCTTCCACCTCTTCTTACACCGATAACCTCTCTTTTCCCCGTCTCGCTACTTCCTCCACACCCTCATTCTCGGGTACGAAGCCCGTTCCGACAGTAACCCAGCTTTCATTCCAATCCACAGCTAGAAGAACCCATCCCCGTAATTATCCGATAAGCGAAAGGGAACGCTCGGTTATCCGGCGGACTGTTGATACATAGGACCGACCGTCTTCCAAGCTCTGTTTCCAATTACGCTGCGGGACAAGAGAAAATGACTGAATTCGCCCGCCCGCCTCGGCTTTATTTTCACGTGGTTTACACGTACTTTCCCCACATTATTCTTTTTTTCCTTCTTACTTCTCCTTCAGTTCGTTAGTCTGTCAACGAATGAGTTCTTTTGACGATGTATTTCCAAAGCTTTCTTTTCATATTACCTTCTCGTTTCTTCTCTCTCAAATATATTTCCTTTCGGTATATAAATAATTTTTCTTATCTTTCTTCTCTCTCTTTTTCCCTCTTTCTCATTTAATTTTAATAATCGTTAGTATTGCAGAGAAAAGATATCAAAATGTAACACTCATTAATTTATATTCATTTTTATTTAAAGTGATTAGAAATACACTAGATGTTGAAATTTTCTACAATATTTTTTCAAAGCACGCATATAATTTTTTTTTAATTCTAGCAAATGATAATTTATATACAAGCGTGAACTTGCTCTCTCTCTCTTAGAATAGATATTGATATTTTTTTGAAATAATAAGAACTCGCGAATCCTGTACGTCATTAACTCCGGACGCGACGTTAATTCGCAAGCATCCCATTAAATTCGATCGACGTGCCGGTATATAAATCGTTTGCTCCAAGACTCGCCCCGGCCCGTAAATAACATTTTTGCAATAAATAATCGTATAATGTGTGCCGCGCCGGCCACTTGGGACCTTTGCCTCAAATAAACACAATCTACACTCCGAAATCCGACCGGTCACGAATGTTATCGTGATAATCGACGTTCGATAATATTCTGCAATAAATTTGTCCCGATAACAAAGAGGATTTATATTATTGGAGCACACATCGCGGACTATAAACGCCCGTTACGACAAGCTCTACGGGGCCAATTCGTTTCGCTCTCTCTCTCTGACGTGCTTCATCTATAAAAAGGTTAACGATAACGTCGCAAATTTCTTCTATCTCTGCGCTCTTTCCATTTTTACGAGAGAGATCTAAAGTTTATCGCAATGATAACCGAGCGCATTAATTTCGAACCGATAATAACGCATATAAAAAAGAAGACACGAAGTTGATGCCCTAACAAATGTACATACAAAAAATCGTCTGCGCAATTGACGCGCAGTTCTCCTTCTTTCGCGAAAATAATGTATGTAACAGATAATAAAAGATGTACGATCAGCTGACACGATCCGCCGCAGGTGTCGGTGGTAAAAAACGGGCAGGGATAATAGTTTGTGTCCAGTTGTAAAAGAGCCGATACGACACCGGTCATCCTTGCAAACATTCCGGTCACACGATCTCGCGGCGCGGGCCTACGTGCTGCGATAGTTTAGCGCCTACTACATTCGCGACTATAAACTTTATGAACTGTCTTTATGATCGCGTAAATGTTTCATGAACATACAGAGTCTTTACGGCTCCCTCTCTTTCTCTCTCTCTCTTGTGCCAACTGCAGCCGATTTTCTGCAAGCCGGAAAATTATTCGAAATTAAAAGCCAGCCGATCGATAATTGTTCCCATTCGATAGATATAGAAGACGCAAAGTCGATCTGGCACAAATAATTTTAGACGTTTCAGTCCATCGGATGCCGCTTCTTACGTAAGAAAAAAAAAATCTGTTTGCCAACGACAATTTATTAAATCGATCGACCGCTCCGACGTGAAAGTCGCGTTTGACGAAGTCTTTACCGTCTCTTAAAATATTGTCATCACTGATTGTGAGTTTAATCGCGTAATAAAATGTTTTTGTCCCCCTTGTTTGTCTAGGCGCTTTTCTCCCAGAGCTTCGCCGAGGGGAGAAGTTTGTGTGTGCACGCGAGGAAAAATAAATAAATCGCTATGGCGCATCGCCAGATCTTACTTCCTGCCTTTCTCGTAGCATTTTTCTCTTCGCCTCTTTTCTCCCCTTCTTTTCCGACTACAATTTATACTCGACGAGAGGCCGAGGATGACATTCGATAACTTTCGTTTTCTCTTTCGGACACAGACCGATTCCCGATACTAATATCGATCTCGTCTCGAGTGGTGAATTTTTCGACGCGAGAAAAAACGAAGAACACGCAAAAATAGTGGTTTTCGCAATTAACAAACATCCGTTTCCGACGCAACAATTTGCTGTTTTGTTTTATAGATACGCGGAGGAAATTCTCTCTCCTCTTTCCGCGGCGAAGTTGAAGAACTGACATTAGAACGTTAAGAGAGGGGCAACTTCGTAACGTATTACTTGAGAATATCGGGGAAAACTTAACGGTAAAGAGAAAAGGCGAGAGTGGAAAACGGGATATAAAATACGGTGATGCGTGCCCATTTGAAACCACGGTGGAAAAGCGCTTTTAAGAGGCACTTACTGTTTTAACTTTTACGCGCTCGTTAAACCAATGGCAGCATACCGCGCCTGATGTGTAACGCCCTTTCCCCTTTCCTCAGTCTCACGCGTTTAGTTACAGCTTGTTACGACGAGAAATATCCTCGTTTACATGGCGGTGTTGCGAGACGCGAAATGGCCGGGGGGGGTCTTATACGGAGAGGCGTCTACGAGGTAGAGCCGCGCGCGCAAGCTGGCAAGAAGAAATAAAATCGTAGCCTTTGCCGCGCGAAAGCACCCCGAGCGCCAAGTGATTTTTGCCGGGATTTCGACGTTATCGGGGCGAAGAGAGTGAGAGAAAGAGAGAGAGTTTCTCATTTGCGTTTCAAATTCTAACGACGCTATCGACCTAACTTGAGAACACTTCGCACAGAACGTTACCGTTACCTCCCGACAGGATTAATAAAGAAAGGGGCGTCCCATTTTGTACTGCGATTCAACGGAAAAATTTTCTCCTGTGCGCGCGCGCGAACACACACACAAACACAGTTCGTTATTAGCTGGCGTAATTAGCATTTGATGCACTTGGAATATCTACGATGGAATAATCAAGATTTTCTTCTTTCTCGGAAAAAAATCGGAATATCAAATTCAATTGCGCAAAACTCTGGCGAAATATATTGTTGCAAAAAGATTGGATAAAGAGAACAGGATTACAATCTGAATTATACGCAAACGAAATTAATTCAATGACAGTGGCGCCACGTCAAAGCGTTTTTGGCTAGAGATAAGCTAAAAAAAAAAAAAAAAAAAAAAAAAGCGATATAGTCGAGCTATCGCAATGCGGCAACTGTGAACGCGAATGCGTAAACGTGGCGGGCTTCAAAGTCGAATCAGTTTACCCGCGCGCGCGGTGGATACACCATCGAACGAATCCAAATCGATATTGCCGCGGCTAGATCCCGGGGCCAAGTATTGCCGATTGGTTAGTTGAAAAGAGTCACGGGCGCGGAAAAACAGTTGCAATTTATTCAACGCCAAATCGCGGCGAACCGATTCCCCGCCGCTTCCCCTTTCCGCCGTTTAGAATTGGACTCTATCGGGCCATAACAATTATTAGCATTGCGACGCGCGGCGTGGAAGTGGCACAATAATATGCATAGAACATAGAGGCAGGGCTTACAGCATTTCCATTACATTAGCCCTCGCACGAATGCGCGGGCGCGCCAAACGATCCAGAAATAAAGCGGAATTGCATATCGGAAACTTGGTTGCCTGGCCCGCCGCCAGCCGAGCGTCTCCTAATTCTGTCCTTTGGAAAAATCGACACTTCATTTGCACCGCATCTTCGTAAGTTTGTCAGCACGGCGACGAGAAGAGGTCGATCTAAAAAATAAGAAGAAAGAATATGTGTGTGTGTGTATACATCTGAAAGAAATAGATAAAATTATATGTTCGTCTTGACAAAAGAAAAAATTTTAATAATGATTTAGAAAATATATTTTTAAATACTTTTAAAATAGTACTTATGATTTCTTACTTTAAGCATGTGCGAGAAATGTATGAGTCTAAAAGATACAAAAAAACTTCTGGATTTGTTCTTGCTCTCAGCTGTCTCTTAGAGGCGACTGTGATGGCAATGGGTCAAAGTACAAAGTCTTTAAAAAAATACTTGATTGTATTGTTCGGAAGAATATTTCAAGTAAAAAAATCTTTTTTCTAGAGACGCACAATTTAATATCAGTTTCCGCTATTACACACACACACACACATCGCGACACAAAGTTTCGTTGCGTTTTCGCAAGTGTTAGCGCTTAATCAATAGCGCCGGCGTGGAATTACAAGCTGACAACGAACGTTGATGCGTGCAATTAGAAGGGGACCGACAAATCGTCCGCCGTGCCATTGGTTCGTCGTAAACTGGTAATTAGCCGGCGTGCATTCGGTGAAAGCACTAACACGCTCCGTCACCGATTTAATTAGTCTATAACTCTTGCGCCAGAATCAGGATTCGGGGAGCGCGCGCACGCGCTCGCCCCTACGATAACATAAATTATCGTCGAACCGACGCGCGTTATTCTGGCTCATCTGGCAGCGGAGTGACGCGTTTTACGTACTGGCGGACGCGACCCCTGTCAATTCGAGGGACACTGATTTAATTGAGCCCGCAAATCGTCATCTCGCGGGGAACGACCGTAACGAGCGTTTGTTATTAAAACAATTCGGAACTCTGTAAAAAAAAAAAAAAAAAAAAACAGTATTTTTCATCATCTGCGAGAAGAAAAAAACTATTTTATCCGGAGAGAGCTTTGCTTTTTTTTCTCTTTTGGCGTTTGACAGTTAATCGGATCGTTGCCTCCCCGATATCGTTTGCTTCTCGCACACAAGACCGGGAGAAAAGTTATGAAAACACTTAAAATATTGGCGATTTCCCGCGGTTTCGACTATACACACCCGCCGCGCGGATGCCTTTCTGAATGAAAATCCATTTGCCGCAGAAGCAGCTTCTGGGCTATGTCCAGAATATTCTAACAGCATCCGCCGCTATCAGCGCAATTGCCGTATAGCTGCTATTGGCAGAATCCGATTATATCATCGACATATATATATATATATCGCTATAAGAAAGACACGGCAACGGGCGATACACTTTTTAGTCGTATTCACGAGTTATTCACGCGCGCGCGCACACACACACACACACATGCACATAGAGCCGGCAACATCCAGGAAGCGCTATGATTCGACAGAGTGTGCTGATGATCAGATTAGCTACGATATTACATTTGCATCCTAACTGACTCAAACGCATTTACACCGTCAGAACGATCGATCGATCGACGGCGTTCGATCAGTCCGTCATATGTTTTGGCAAATGTGCGCACTTTTTTAAAACTAGTTTCAGAATTTCTTATTTTTACATTAAAATGCAATGCCTCGAGAAACTGTAAATGGAAATCGCGGCGAGATTGTAAATTAAACGAGTTTTTTTTTCCGCATAAGCTGTTAGTGCGCGTCGATATGCGCACCCATCGATCGTAATTTATATTTATAGAAACACATTTCGGATCTTCTTCAAAGACGTGCAAATGAAACGACGACGTTACACTTTATTCGACGCAGTTTTCAAACGCGCTGTATCCCAAAGCGGACACGGCGCAATCCCGATGACCCTCTCTCTCATCGGGAGTTCGCGCGAACAACGAGAACTCGTACAAAGTACCTATATTCGTTGGCGCTGTACAATCGGATCGGAAAGGGTAATCAAACGTGGTATACTGTGACTTTGCCTGGCGTTCCTCTTCTCCACATCGAGTTCCTCCATCAGGAACTAAAGGTGTCACAGAGAAAAAGAGAGACAGAAAGAGAGAAAGAGAGAGAGAGAGAGAGAGAATTCGCCATCCCGCCATGTGACTATGTTTCCCGAAGGAAGGCAACGCAAAGCAGTCCAATAGGACAGCAGCATGCGCGGTCTCGAGCCACAATTCCGTGCGAATAGTTCGACTAATCCCTTTCTCGTCCTGCCGCACAGGACGCACTTACGTTCTAGTCTGCTTCCCTTCTCTCTCTCTCTCTTTCTCTTTCTCTCTCCACATCCTCTCTCGGCGCACCTAAGTCCCTAATACAATATCCGCGTATTCTCAAGCGGGGGTGGCTTCTCATGTGAGCAGCGAGTCTATACGCATGGACCGCACCAGATGCACACGAGCACGCGAACGAGCGAGCGGTTCTGCCTTCAACAAACTTTGCCCGTAGAATCCGTACGAATGCGCATCGCCCGGCCGTTGTCCTTTGTCATTGCGCGCGCGTGGGAGGACCGTGGAACTTCCTGCCTTCGACACACGGTAAATTTTGCCTCGACCAGCGAGCGAGCGAGCGAGCGAGCCAACCAGCCAGCCAGCCAGCCAGCCAAGCTCGGCCATTTCAGAGAAACGTACGAGCCGGGCTATATATATGTATATATATGTAGATACGTACCCGCGTCCCTCCTCTCGTTGCTAATGCCACCGCGCGAATTAGACTTTTGTTCGGACGAGCGAGTTCCGCCGTCGGAGTAGCAGTTATCACGTTTTCGCGTTATTCCGAACGTTTGGCTGCAGAGAGACACGGCATTGTTAGTTCCTCTCTCGATCTCGCCCTTCCGCCTTTTCAAGCCGCTTCATGTGTATCTGAATTAATTCCGGCCATTCCGATAGAAGATACGCGCGCATTCTCTCTGGCGAGAGAACAATTGCGAAAATAGATCCTTATCGGCGCTTTAATTACAAACTAATAGATTATCTAATAGAATTATAATGTGACAGTGTTATTCCACCTTCTTAATTACGCGGAGTTCTTTATTCAAGAAAGATCAATGGAGACAAGTCTTTCGAACAAAGAAAGAGGGAAATCTATGTAGGAGCAGAAAGAGAGAGAGATAGAGAGTGAAAAGATGAAGTAGAGGGTTAGTAATCCAAACATGCGGGTGGCTGATTGCTCAGACAACTCGGAATCTTTCTGGCCTCATTGTGATAGATCCTTCATCAAATAAAAGTTTCTTCTTCTTTTTCTTATGATCTATTGTTTGACCGAAAATGTCATAATTGAAATAGTTGAAATAGTTCACCGCTCATTATATTAAAAAAATAGAGCTCGTAAATCTAGTCCGTGATAACAAACCAAAGTGTAAACATATTTTGAAAACAATTGCGTAAAGATAGACAAAGATTGCAGTTTAATGTTTTAATAAAAAAAAAAGAAGAAAAAACTTTTTTTGTGCAAAGGTCGCGTTACTTTCTGGCGATACGCTAGCCACACACAACAACACCCCGATGACCGATTTTAAAAAAGCCCGAGGTACATCTTAGGTCAATAGCTTTGTATCGCCGTTCTTTGCGGTATTGCAATCAACTTATCGGAATGTGCGACCGAAAAGCGACTCGCGATCTTTCCGAGCGATTACACGTGAGATTAGAGTGGGATCCGTCAATTGAAAAACGAGCACGACTTCACGACCGCGCGAACGGAGGAGGAAAGAGAAGGGACGGCGGGGAGGAACAAGCAAGAGAGAATCAAACAAAAGTGTTGGTAAATTCCGCGAGTAAAATCCCGACTTTTTTCCTTTTTGCGATCCATCCATCGATTTTCTCTCTTTCTCTCTCTCTCTCTCTCTCTCTCTCTCTCTTTATTCTTCTCATTCCTGAGCTTTTCCTCATGAAAGAATCACCGAGGATTCCTCGGTGGCGGTTTTCCACTGCGAAACATGGACGATTGTGTGCAATCGATACGGAAAAACTCTTGAAGAAATATACCGTACGTATACATATACAATCATCCGTGTTCGCATTGTAAGATGTTAAATAACAAACTTTTATTCTCCTAATGTATTAAATTACTAAACACCGTATCACACATGGCATTTGCAATTTGATTTGGTATATTAAGCTACAATGTTCTTAATGGATTTTTAGTTGTAGTTTATATCGACGCGCTGCCGATGCGCAATGAACGCGAATCGAAACAATACGAAATAAATGCGATGTCATCCGTCAGCGGCCGATACGATGGAATACGCGATGAAGGCTCGATATCAACCGATTTTTTTTTTTGTCGCTCCCGACCCACACGAAAAAGAGAAGGAAGCGCGAGAGATTACGGGGTGACGGCTGCAGCGGCGGTCTGTCGGAAAGAGGATGGAGGTTTCCACGTCGGTGCTCACGGCGCATCGTCCGATCAACCGGAAAACGTCGAAACTCACAATCGGACCCGTGAAATATTTCATTCAGTGGGAATTTTTCCCTCGAACTTTCCCCGGGTACTTTTCCATCCGATTCTTACCGGTCCTCTCCGCTTTATCGGTATAAAACTATGGGTCACAACTTTCTTTCTCTCTCGCACGTTACGTAAATTGGAATAGACGATGAGATCGTCGTCGTCGCGCGCTACACGTAAGAGAGGATAATAGAGGGAAAGATCAACCAAGAGAGGGAGGAGAATCATTAGCCTACGCGCGCCCTTTGCATCGACGCGGTCGACCGGAAAATTCGAAAACACGTACGTCCAGTCCTTTGCCCTCGCGCTCGTTATCGCGCCCGTGTGACCGTTTCCGTATGTACATTTTGCACCGATAAACACGGAAATCAAACGTCTCTGTCGGTTTTGCCAAAATTCTCTCCGTGCGCGGCAAAAGCATCGGTAAAATCAGTCAAACGGAGAAAGACGTGATTGGCGTCAGTAGTCATTTGTTTTTTTTTTTTTTTTTTTTATTTCACTGTATTTTGTTTCATCTTTAGTCGCCCATTTATTAGGTGCGTGTTTATATTTTCTTTTTGCAGTTCATTCAAGTATCAAAAATACTATTATTTTTGCGTCGTATGTCGGAGGGGTGTCGGATACATTAAATAATTTGTATAATTGAACGGAACAAAACCGAAAATGAATTCGTAAACCTGTGATTGTGCGTATTATATGTTACCGTCAGGCGACGCGATATGCCAACGAATATCGCCTTTATTCTCCGTTTCCCATTCATGCGGCAGAAACAGGCCGATCCGCCGTATTTATTACTCCGCGCGAGCAGAGTGGAAACCAATTGGGGTGGAAATTCTGTCACGGGCGAGATCCTCTTCTGAAGCGTGAAATCCGAAAGAATCACAACGCGGGGTAAGATTCATTTTTTTTTTTGTCGTTCTCCGCGGGACTTTCCTTACTTTATCGTCATATTAGGCGAAAAAGAGGGATGTAGAGAGAAGAGGGGAGGCGAACGGACGCGGCTTATCTCCGTCGATTCTCTCTCTTTCTCTCTCGCAAAACCTTCGCTTCATCCGGCGTATGTAAACTACATAAACTACGCTCGAGGGGTGTTCCGAAAAGAACCGGCCAATCGCCGCCGATCGGTTGACTCGTTCGGGCCGAGGATCGTCTCTCTGTGAAATCCGCTGAGTCTCGTAATTCGGGTTACTCGCTACGTCCGACCGTATCGCTTCCGACTCAATGATTTTCGACCGTGTGCCGATGTTTGTATTATTTATTTAAATAAACGTCCGTTTCTCCCGACATATGTGTGATCCTCTTCCCCGGGTCCAGTTGGTCTCTCGCGTTTGCCGTCGGTAAGTCCGCGCTATGTAATTTCATCCTTTGAAACTTGGCTAATGAACAAACGCGTTCGCCGGCCAGGCGCAAATCTGGCTCGAGACTCGCCAATATTTTGCCACATTACTGACGCTCATATACATACACGTGAAAACAGTGTGTGTGTGTGTCTCTTTCTACACGTCTACTATGTCTTTATTACGTTCGTGCAGAATGTGACATAATGTCGCGCTGATAAAACCAGAAAGTATAGTAATGTAATATGTTTTCACGCGCGGCGCGGTATTAAAATATAATATTATACTATACGTGACACACTTTCCGTAAATAAATTGTCCGCTGCTGAAAAATGACCGGCGTCGTAGACAAGACCGACGGTAAACCGCGTACCAACCGCGCGTGGATACCGCGAACGCACGTAGGAGGAAATGTATCCCGCCAGGTTCTGGAAATAATGCATCTTGCATAATTCCTCGAAACGACGATGACGAAAAAAAAAAAAAAAAAAAATCGCATCGCTAGAAAATGAGGTCACGTCGAGTTGCTCTCGCAATCGTCATCTCAGATCAATCACGGAATACGGGTAACGTAATCGGAAAGTCTTTTATATCCTGTGAAACTAAGTTCCAAGGCAATTTGTGTCTCTCTTTGTGAGGAGTAGCTGGAGAAACGAGACGGAAGGGAAGAGGAATCGGCTGGAGGGAGGAAAGCGGGATAGAGCTGCGACAGAAGTAGCGACTTTGCATTGCTCGGAGCTCAGACTCTCTACTTGGTCCTAACGCAAGGAAGAGACTTCCTCCTCCTTTTTTCCCCTTTCTCTTCTCTCGCTCATCCCGGGTTCTCTCTCCTAACGCGTGGCTCGAGCCATCCTTTCTTCCCTCCTTTGCCTTACCTGCCTACGACCAGCCCGCGCCCGCCCGTCTCCGCAATTCCCTCCAATTCTTTTCTCGAAACAAGTTTGTAAAACGCAATTTCCTCGTAGGTTGACAAGTCATCTAATCGCGCGTTGGAGCACACTCTCTTTCTCTCTCTCTTCTTTTCTCTCCTTCATTCCGCCCGCAATCGTAGTCTTTATCTTTTTTTTCTCTCTTTCTCTTTCTTGCTCGCTCTTTCCATCCAGCACGTGTCATTTTTCTCGTGCACTAACAATTCTTTCTTTCTGCTACATTTACAGTGACAGTCACGGTCACATGACGAATGACTTAGCAAGGCATCTTTGATCTCTTCTTCTTCAAGTTTCTTTCTATTTATTTTTTTCAAATCACTGAAAATTTCTGAACACCGCGTCATTTATTTACGTGTGAAAAAGTGATCTTTTTACGTGTGACTATTGTTACAATTTATTATTATTATAATACGGGAGAAACTCTTTTGAAAAGATATTTATTACGTACACACGCTGCGTTATTATAAAGATACCATCTTTCTTCCCCTCTCTTCTTCTTTCTCTCTTATATGTCGATAATGTATGAATCACACAGACGTAATCTATATAAATGGATTAAGTCGCCCTCAAGTAATTCGAGTCGATATCACACATATTGCCGATATGAATGATTAATTGAGGTTCCTTGAGGTATTCGCGATCTAAAGTTTCATGCGTCTTACTATCTATTCCTTCCCAGGTTTCCTCTCTTCTCTCTCCCTTCCTCTCTCTCTCTCTCTCTGTCTCTCTCTGTCTCGATCGCATCGATGGAGAAATCGATTCTCTCGAATCCGACTGCCATTTGGCCCGCATCGGCGACGTCCGCACGTCTCTCACTCGTTGAATTATACGATTAATCTCTTACCAAAAATTAGGTTAGCAAAGTGAGATCGCAGCGAATGCTCGAATAGTTCCGTGGCGAGGAAAATAAGGAAACGGAATTTAGTGAGAGAAACGCAACGTGAGAAACCAAGAAAAGTCACAGTTTCCGAATATCTCGACTGTATGAATTTTCACAAAATTAACAATCGTGTCGCCAAGGTAAATGTCTGCCGATCTCAGACTCGATATTAACTTGTTACGGTTTTTTTATGTAACAAACATAAATAAATATTATGTTAATCGTCTTGGAATACGATAAACAACAACCTCGTGCCTTCCGCAATTTCTTGATGATCGGCAAATTGGAATATCGAACAATTTTACGCACTCGTCGCGTCGAACATTCACGCGAATTACGTCGCTCCTATTCGTTACGACGCCTTCAAAGTCTTATCGTGGGGGCTCCGTGGCCGATCCCTTTGGAATTCGAGTCGAGTCCAATTGCAAACACAGGTGGTACGAAACAATGAGAGTCTCGTGTCGGTTAAAGAAGAGTAAGTAGCGCGGGGCGCAAGAGAGAGTGAAGCAGGGAAAGAGACGGAGGGATAGGGAAGGGAGTTTCACCGATTACAGCACGAATCTACAGGATCCCTTTCATGCTCTCGTTCCGCGAACGAAGTCAAGTAACAATTCCGGGATTACGGCGCTCCCGAAATGAAATTTCATTCGCGAGTCCCCGAGGAACAGCGCGCGCGTTTCAGGGAGAGAGCAGATCTCTTCCTGGGCTACGGGCAGGCGTCTCTTCTATCCCGCCGTCGCCGCCGCCACCGCCACCACCGCCGTCGCCGGTTGGAACCAGTCGCCTCCAGTCTCTTCCAATTTTCTCTTCGTTTCGAGAAAAGCAGCGGGAGGTACGCCACCAGGGAGTTCACCGGAAGGAGAGAGATCTCGTAGCGGGACGATATTATTCCTTTCCTTCGCGCTTCTGTCTTTTTCTCTCTTTCTCACTCTTTCGTACTCGCTTTCTCGCGACGCGGGAGTAAACGTGGTGGTAAAGGACACTTTCGCAACAACAACTGTTTTTTAGGCTCCGCTTTCTTCCCGCGACTTTATTTCTTTCCGCCCGTCTATTTTCCCGTTCCTAAATGACTGACGCGTAATCAGCGCGAACGTCAACGAGAGACAAATTCTCGCTGAGACTGTCGCGTTCATCTTAACCATAACCGTGTACACACGAAGCAAAATCGCAAATCGTTCGATGCAGTTCCCAATAAATCAGATTCTATCGAATCTATTGAAGCAAGCCAGAAATTATACGCGCGTGGGAAAAAGTTTCGCGATCGAAGGTACGAACGTGCGGAGTCAATTACGGGACAATTACGGACGGAAGGGGAGGAGAGAGAGAGAAAGAGATATATACACGTACATTAATTACTGGGCGGAATGATTTCGGTAGAATCGCCGGTGATCCATTCGAAAGAGTGAATTTATACGCGTCAGCTTTGCTATCGATACCGCGCTTGTAACGCTCTAACTGGAGGAAGCAGAAACGAATGGGCGCTGCCGACAGGCGTTGCACTGCATGAAATAGAAACGAAGCGGAAGTTAATCGCTGCCACGGCGATTTGTTCCGGGATTATTTGGACAAATCGAGATAACTGGCGGAACGCAGCGTTTGTCCTATATACAAGCGTGTAGGCGCAGTAGTCCCCGTTGATTAGCATGCCACAGCGTCGAGATAAGCGGCCTAGCCGTGACGATATAGTCAACCAACCGATCCCGCTTCTCCTATAGAACGTTTCACATGCGATAATCTGCGCTATTGTCGCGATCGTTACGGTATTGCATAATAATAAGAGTTGTTTCGATAATGCGCGCAAATTACTCGAAAAATCGAACAACCGTCGCCACCCTCGCCGCCGAAAATAAACGAAAATTACAAAATGATATACGATCGGCGTGCAAAAAGTTTATTTTTAAAACACTATTTGATTAAGGAATTAATTATTGCATTTTTATATATTCGGGGTGTTTTTTGTGAAAAGAATAACAAATAATATTTATACACAAATTTTGCATGAGAATATTGTTAAAATATTGTTAATTCAGATTTAAAAATGTACGCGTATGCCGCTTAATATGCTGTAAAATAATAAATTTAATTCCAACGAGTTGAATTATGCTGTAAAATACTAAAAAAAAACATTATACCTGTGTCAAGTAAACGTGAAGAAAAATTATTTTCGAAGAAATAGCTGATTTCAGAATATTTCGGAGAAACAATTGAAATTTCTCTTTACCGGAAATTGTTTTGTGAATAACTTGTGCGTTGCGAGTAACAATAGAAAGTACACGCGTGAATGTGCACGTTTAGAATGTGCCTGTTGTGGGTCGACCGATGCTCCGGTTCGGCATGACGTAGATAGGAGGCGAACAATAATTGATCGAACCCCCTTAAGCTCCGACTATAAGCTCATGATCCTGTTATTGCAGATACGCATGCGCGCTGGTGTACCAATAAACTCACCTACGTTTCGAAATACGTGTATACTCTAATCAACATCTGTGCTAAGCCTCGAGCAAGAACAAACTGGGAATTTCGTTGGGAATTCATGTTTTTTGGTATTGAAAGAAACTCGCGCGACAACTGTATAGCAGCGAGCAACTATAAGACGCTTGTAGAATTATCGTTTTGACTTAATTCGTTCGTATTTGTAACAAAAAAATCCACACACGCGCACACAAGAGAAAATATTTACACGCGACACGATTGTTGGATTTTTTAAATATTGCTTGGCACTGTCAAAACTCCTGTCGCAGCTTTACGAGGCGCTCGAGTCGCATTATTGTTCATGACATATCGAAAACCACCGATCACCGGGCGTGCATGTGCTTTCACGTGGCGATAACTTGTCGCTATTTTCTCCCTTCCCTCCCTCCCTTTTCCGAAACGCGGGAGGATGGAAAAATGGTTATGAGAGAAAAAATGTTCAGAGAAATGTGGAAAACTAGGTCTCACGATAAATCAACAATAACGCACCGAGCCAAATATAAATTTTATCCGACTGGTGGTGAGGATGGCGTCGTGTGTGTGTACTTGTAAAACAAAAAAAATTATAAACGCGTTGCCATCCTCTACTTTGGACATCGGCCATGGTCACCACATGGTTCGGTATTTTAGATGGCTGGCGGGGGTGGGTTTTGTCGATCCGCGAGCTCGCGCGCGCGCGCGCGTCGGGAATAGATGAAAAAGAGCGAATCGACGCACCACCGTGCGGTACAAAAGCATCGTTGAAGGCCGCTCGACCGTGAATTGAAATAGCCATTGTTATTCATTTAATCGTAGTAATTCGTTTCTCCCCCGCGATGCAATTGCACCAGCAATGGTAAGAATTACACGGGATTACATATCTGTTAGCGCGGCGAGAAAAAGACGATTTCAATAAAATTTGAATGAGAGAGAAAAAAGTCATTTCTTTTGTGTCTTGAATTGTCTGTGTATATCCTTCTTTGGCAAATGTGTAATAAATCAACGTTGTGTATATTGTCACAGACGTCGTTAACCGCGACGTCATTGTATATCGCCGCCGGGGTCGCGAAGACGCGCTAAGTTTCTGGGATTCACAAATCATCGATTTGCAGTCGCCAAACAGGGATGATGAGTGAATGCCTACGGGCGTAATAGCAGCCATAAGCGCGCCGGGGCACTGACAAGATTTGCATGACAGTACCCCGTCATTACGCGGCTCGCCCAATCAAATGTCGAGCACACACCGTTTGCTCATCGAGTGTTTATCGCCCATGCACTATGCATATACACACATAGATTTGCTTCTATGGGGAGACGCGTACACACATTCGCTCGGTCGCATTAATAATCCGCCACTTCGTACGACAGTAGTGATGTAGACGTTAGAGAATTAATACATCTATATTACTTAAGATGTGTTGGAAAACACGTTCCTCTGCCCTGTGTTTTCTTCAAACCGATGGAAAAAGAGGGAAAGAAAATGCTTCGCCAATGAACCAAAGAATACGATGCGGTTATTAAATGTTTGTCCCTTTCTTTCTCTCTTTCTCGTATAAAACTTGGAAAAATAAACGCGAAGTTACTGATATTTTTTTCACAAGCAATAACGTAAAATGTTTCTTAACTGCGCACGTCTCCCACGTGTATAGGAATATGCTTAGCGCGATAGTCGGTTGACGGAAAAGCTATTTATCAAAGGAAAACACAGAGGTCGAAACACAGACGGACGCTATCTCGAGGAACTCTCGGATATGATAGGTCGCTTCCCTCTGACGAAAAGAATATTAAGCAAAAGGGTTATTCACTTTTTTTTCGCGATTTCTTTTCATCGCCTATCTATCTTCGTTCACACGTAAGAGCGTCGAAAAAAGTTTGTGTAAGGCCGGGAAAAAAAAATCTCTCCCGTCGGGGATGTAGAGTTGTTATTTTCTCTATCCTTTCCTACATCACTTCCCACCCTCTCGAAACACGAGCCGACGTCCGCCACACCGCGTCGACGCCATTGAGGAACAATAAATGATTATTGTCGGCGCTATTACCGCCAGGAGTGGTGACAAGGCCACCCTCCCGTCTACCCCCCGTTGGACTGTTCAGCGGTCAGTTTCTCTCGGCGAATGTGGGGCCTCGTGTGTACAAGCGGCGTGCGTATACCGTGCTGCCATTATTTCTCGTATCTCGCGAGTCCATGCACGGCGGCTCGCCCTCCCCTTCTCTCCCCTGTACCGTCCACCACCCGGCGTTACCGTCCGCCAGCTTTTCAGCCCACTCTCCCCTTCCGCGCACCACCTAAAATACCGACGACACGAGCAAACAAACTGCACTCACTTAATTCGACGTGAGAGGGCTCGCGCCGAGGAAGATAAAGCGATTTTTCTGACAAGCCGTGAGATTTATTGCCAAACGGACAGTGCGAATTGAATTTCTTACCGTTCGATTTATTAAGCATGTAACAAAAACCGCGGATCAGCGTTTGCATGTGAAGATTTTGTCTGTTTAAAAAAAAAAAACTATATTTGCAACGTAATTCGTTACGTGTTCGGATTAATGTTTCGCAGTGTGTTAAAATAATCTTTAAACACACACACACACACACAGAAGAGAAGAGAAGTGACACATGTGACATTTCAAACAAATTGGATTTGTATACAGTAGTACAGAGAAAAATAATAATATTACGAACATATATTTTGTTCTCGAAAGTTTATTTGTAAAGTGCGAAACAAAACAAAACGAAAAGTCAGATAGTTGGTGGCGTGGTCAGGAAACAGAATCGATTCTCTGTTAGAGCGCCTAATCGCCGAGTCTAAGAAACTAGAAAATGTCACAAGAGAGATCAAACGCGTATTATATTATTCACCCTTGTGAGAGATGCTTCTATTATCGCACTTATCTAAGGCACACAAGAGCCGACGAATAATCACGGCGCACAATATTCAAGATCGGTATCGGGACCGAACAAAGTGCTCGGTTTCACGCGCGCGGTAGAAGTCGTTGATCTCGAACGACGCGGATCACTTTTCGCCCTTTGTACGGAGCGAGCCTCGGAGCGAGCCCGCGCGTTGTATTTCTTTCCTTTCATTGTTATCTTCTTTCCCGAGTGCTGTGCCATATACGCATTCGAGAAATGACGTTCTTTTTAACCGCGGTTGTAATGCAAAATCGGCGCGCGCGCGCGGTGTGGTCTCTAACGGGACATTACAAAGGTAAACACGCAACCCGGAATCATTTGCATTTCCATGAAACGCGCCGTGAATATCCCTACATATATGAGAGGCGTGAATTGATTAGAACACACCGAGATTTTAATCTTTCTCGTACCGGTTCTAGAGACTTATCGGTGCGATTTTTGACGCGAGCATAATTCAGTTAGCGGATTGCTAAATTGCATTAGCGTGTTTTACGTAATTCTGTATGTTTCTCGCCGTATCAAACCTTGTGTGTTCACTTGTATATCGTATGTCACTTATCTTAAAATCATTTTTTACACTTGCAAATTTTTATTTGCACAAGCGAAATTACTCGTGTTGCTTTGCACGATTGAATAACAAGAGTGTATTTTTGATTTCGAAAACGTGACGGGTAGTTTTCGTCTGTAACAATAAAAATGAATGAACACAACTTTTTCTACAGTCAAGAGACGATACACTTTAAGTGAAAGCGTGTGAGTCGTCTCGTAGCGGAGAGAGCAAATTAGCATGGCACGAGTGGGTCCGTTTGAATTCAATCCGGGCATATCGTATATCTCCGCATGAGAAAAGAGGACCTAATTTACTTAAAAACGGTTCTTCAAAAAAAAAAAACAAAGAAAGAACGTCCAAGCCAAAAATCGCCTTAGAAATACATATTACGCATGAATCCCCGTCTCTCTTTCGTGCCACTGAATGAGCGCAGACGTTGTGCGTCGCGTATATGTATATATGCGGGTTTTGCAAAACGATGGGCAACGCGCGAGGATCCTCGTATTTTATATGATACTCTGTTGCATAAACTACAAGTATTCAGATAAACCGGTAAATAAAAATGTATTTCCGCTCTTTTTTTGAGAAAGAGGTTTTTGCGGAGAAGAGACAGAGAGAATATATACGCGCGCGATACAACATTTAAATCAAAATTCTATAATTTTTAAAACAAATTACGTAAAAAGTAACCGCATTTGCATTTTCTCGTTTAAATTCGCGTGCGCGTAACTTATCTTTCTCATTAGTTATTTAGTTTTATTTTCATTTTTGTATATATTTTTTCATATATGAGAGAGACATGTATTAAATTTATAACAATTATGCGCCGTATAAACGCGAAATTTTACGTACGCCAAATACATTGGGTTCATTTAAAAGGGGCATTTTCGCTATTACCTTCTATTTCTCACTTTTAAGCATCCAGCTTCCGCCGACAATAGGCCGCGAATTTGTTAGAGACCGGAAGCGAGACGAGAGAGCGAAAGAATGTGAGAATGTAAACTTCGCGAGCGCAATAATTGCGTAAGACGTTCCCTCTATTGCAATTTATAGTCCTCGCTCTCTGCGGCTCTCGTTCTCGAGGAGCTAATCGCCGGCGTATCCTCCGGCCGGATCCCTCGGTCGATAGACGCGCGGCTCCCTCGTTGTGCGCTCCGTCGTTGCAGGTACAGCCTGTACCCAAGTCTCGGCAGGTGATTACTTTTCACCGTTACCACGCCGTTTCTCTCGCAACGGGCGATGCATTTTCCTTCCCCCTGCGCCGCGACGCGTGCAATTACTTATCCCACCGTTAGCGCCGCCGTTAGGTACTGTCGTTGATGCGCGTTAGAGTAGACGAGAGAAGGACGGGCGGGTCGAGTGCGACGAAGGGCCACGAAGGCGAAGGATCGACGGAAGGAAAAGAAGAGGGATGAAAACTCGTAAACGCGGAAACGCGAGAGTCGAAGGGCGAGCGAGTCGAAGAGCTCGAGCTCCTGAAGGACGAAAAGGACGAGGCCTCGTCGAAAGAAACACGGAAAAAGAAAGACGACGGAAGAGAGAGAGAAAGAAAGAGAGAGAAAAGTCGAAGGAGCGAGGAGACGAGAGAGCTGAACGGGCGGGGGGTAGGAGTAAACGAGGTATGGAGCGGCGGCTTCAAGGCTCGATTATGTGATATAAAGTTGCCAGAGTGAGGGGTGACGAAGGAAGGCTGGAGAGGGATGCACCCTCGTTGATTGAGCCGCCACCTCCAACGTGCCGTGAACACATGTGCTGGTGGCAACGCTCTGATTGGAAGCCAGATGGGCTCTTCAGCCTCTTACCTCCGAGCACAAACTCTCACCTCCTTCTCAGAGCTTCCTCCTTCCTATCGCCGACGCCACCGGCGCGTAGCTTCCGTCTTCACAGAGAGAGAAAGAAAGAAAGAGAGAGAGAGAGAGAGAAAGACTTCTTCTTCGAGATCCGAAACTCACAACCACCCCGCGCGGTAAAGCACCGCAGTAGATGACTATCCCCGCGTCGGTTGCCAGTGTTTCATCTGGATAGATGTCTGCGATTGCCATCGAACTGGGCTTAGGACTGGGAGCGGATTTATTCGGGGAAAGAGCGTGTTGGTTCTCAAGTTTGTTCGCGTCGCATTTTAAAGAGCTGAGCCGATCGCTCTATGGCGCTCTACGAACGTATGATATTTGTCTAGATTTATTTTCGAGTAGACTTTCGAGTTATATTAGCATTTAAGGTATATTATCGGCTTTATCTTCGATAAAAGTAACCCCCCCGAATTGTATATATATATATATGTATATATATCCGGGTTGATACAGCCGTTGTCGGAAGTTTTCTAATGACGCCATCAAAAGTTCGGAGGGGCAGCGAAATGGCGCGCTCGCGCTATGCTTTATTCAAGCACCAGGTTTCTTTCCTATTGCGAACGGCAACATTCTGAAGTGCCAAGAGCTATTCAAAAAATCATTGAGAGAAACCTTACGGTTTTACATTAATAGTGTCGTTTTAAAGTTTGCGACATTATTCTTATCTGATATGGCAACACACACACAAAATGCAATAGAATACATTAGATAAATTGAATTGCAAAAAACTTTTCAACTGTCGCAGAGAAGTGGAAAGCGCGTTTGGCTTAGAGAAGAATTTGTGACCAAAAAAAAAAAAATAATAATAATCTTTAATATGCTTTTGTAGAGAACACACGAGCACAAAGAGATGTGTCGAAACTTTGTAAAACCATTGGTTTTGACAGTAACAAGCGAGAATAATAAATTTCTTAACAAAGCTCATTCGCGCGGAAAGTAATCGTTTCGCGTAATTACTCGTTCCCGGAGTTTATTTGACTTGCCTGAGAATTTCATTTGTCCTAAACGCGCGACGTCTATTATACGCGGCTATTATTCCTTTTACTCCGCGTCCGCCTAAGAAGTCCCTAGTTAGTTTCACGCGGAGCTGATCGCATTCTTCGAATCAGCGGGCGGTGTTGCCTTCTGTCTAACGCAGTGTGACGCTGCGACAACATCATTACGCCGACGCCACCTCGGCTCGTTATACATCCTCATTGTAACAACGTGAATCCCCGTGCTATATCGTTCTGACGTTCCGACATTGCCGTAATAATAATCACAACAGAGTTCATTAAGAAAATATATATTCGCTATATGCAATAATATTGAAGTTCAAAAAATGTGTAGACTTTGGTCTTTTTTTCCAAAAAAAAAAAAAAAAAAAAAAAAACCCACTTGACGTTATCCTTTATCGATCCTCGAAACTGCGTGGCATCCGACGGGTATATCGCGGAGGAAAACGCGTTTCTTGTGCGCACCGTGGCAGTTTACGAGTGGACATAAGCGGGCTTGTTAGGACGAGTGGGCGGATGGCACGAAGATTTTCACCGAGGGGGTTTGCAGTCAGGACACACAAGGGACAGTTCACTGGCTGTAGCCGTCGGCGGTCCCCAGAGGTGGCGACCCTGTTGCAAGCCGAACCTAGCCTGCGGTCGCTGGCTTGTTAGATCCAGTTTGGGGTCGCGCGGCACCCGGGGTTCTGAAGAGTGGACGGGGGGACGCGGGGGATGCGGATGGTGGTGGAGAATGGCGTGGTGGAGGGCGCCACTCTTCAGTAGACCGCAATCGGGTATGCAATTTACGTGGTGTCCGACCTCTGCGATCCGCGCCATCCCTCCTCGCCCACTCTAACCATCCTCTCGAATCGGTGCTTCCACAGCTCGATCCCACCGCGTCCTCCCTCCCTCCTCTTACCCCTATCCTTTCCATCCCACGCATTTCGAGGATTCGCCACTCGTGAGCCAAAACGAATAAGTTGAATGCAATGCTGCCTCTCTCTCTCTCTTTTTCTTCTTTTTGCATTCGATACGCAACAGTAAAAATATATCGCACACAAAAATCCTACCTGTATCGCGCTGGTGACGAGAGAGAGAGAGAGAGAGGCGAAGAGGGAGAGGAAGAGACTCGGGAACACGGCCCGAATGAAGCGGAAGAACGAAAAGCTGTAGCTGTCGCAAGCAGAAGTTTCTACGCTGCTTGTATGGGGGTCGGTTTCTTTTCTCGTTGCCCCGTAAAGCAGACGGTAGCCGTGATTTCACCTGGCCGGGGATCTCTGTATAGCCGGTAACGCACAGGAAATTGGTAACAGGGCGAACACGTGAACTAACAATCTGTCGACGTCAAAAAATGTTTCCGTCGCTGCTTCCATCACTCTCTCGAAAGATCTCGTACGTCACACCGGATAAAAGCCGGCACATAAACCATCGCAATAAATAAATGAAATATAGATATTGAAAATCTATATATGAAATATAGATTTTATTTCATTGCAAAACAGTTTTACTTACTTGTGTTATTTGCTCTCAAAAAAATATAAATAATCTCGTACGTATTAAAACAGAGCATAATATCATATTAAAATATTATGTTAAAAAATAAATTATTTTATTTGTTGTCTAAGATATCAAGCAATTTACTTGTACACTACATGTCTCTGTTTCTTGCTCTCTGTTTCTCTCCCTATCCGTTCAAGACCCACGTGCTAAAATCTCAGGGCGTTCGACGCGTACCAATGCAAATGTCAGGTCGAACGGCATTATCCGGCGTAACGTGCATGTTAATCAGACGAGGCTACATCGGGTGGCATAATTCGCTCAATTTACAAGCATTATCGCGCTCGTTGCATTTAATCGCTGAAAATTAGGTTACACCACCGAGCTGACGTGACCACGCTGCTGGCTTTTGCCGTATTAAAACTTTTTTGCTTTTTTTGTGCACCGGTCGTTTATAAAAGAAAATAGAATCTGTGATTAAAAAAAAAGCCGTTATATATAAAACCAGATTTTTTTTTTGTTTTTTAGTCCAAGAGATGGTTGTCTCATAATTGTGATACTTTTCGTTTTAACACGATACAATAAAAAATAATTCTAATTACTAATTAATTTACCGGAAATTTTTATGTGCACACTTGTAATTGTTTTGCAAAAATTTTCCGATTTCTATGTAATTTAGAAGTTATCGTGTAAACTATAAAAAAAGGTCGAGAGTGAGAGAAAAAGAGGATGGAGAGAAGAGAGAAGAAGAGACCGTGGGGAAATCGCGAGAGAGTAATCGATGAGATTTCCTTTGCGCTAACATCTCGAAACTTTTGTCACGATCAGTGGCAACATGCAACCCGTGGAAGCATATACTTTCACCTCTATGAAATTTATGTATGGAAATGTTCGCGTGTATGTGCATAACGCATGTGGAATATCGCATCGAGCAGCTGGAGGCTCTCCGTGACGACACTTCGTAGGAAAATAAATTCCAGCCTAGCGAAGCCGCCGCCGCCGTCGTTGGAGATGCGCGCTCCAGCGACTTTTTTACTCGTCGCTTTCTCGGCATATCTTACCGCTTTTCGCCGCATTCCGAAGACGTCATCATCGCGAATCCAACGTTTTCCGCGAGAAATCGCGTCGAGTACGACAAAGAGAAACGACGAAGCTCCATTCATACTTTTAATCTGCTCGACGTGTGTTTGAAAAAAAAATCAGAATCGCAACAATATCTTTTTTACCTATGTCAAGTAGTATAATAATAATAATAAAATCTTATGTAGTTTTTAATGATAAGTCAACACATACATTGTTATAAAATCCGCGTAAAGTGTTTCGAAACTATTACGCGAACATTATGTTCAACATTTGTGCGGGAATTTCTAAAAAAAGTACTCTATAAATATTTAATATTTCTCTCTATAGGTGTATACTGAATATGTGATGTAGGTTTTTTGGTTATTTAAGAGATTCTATTCTTTTTAAGTTGTTAGTTTACTAAAACTCTAACGTTTTGATATTATTATTTGTTTTCGGGAAAGTATAACGTTTTAATTTGCAAAGATGTTTTTCGGGTGTGAACCGCGTTAGTGTCATTTTTATATCGCGTTAGTGTCATTTTTATATGGTATAAAACTGACACTAACGCGGTTCACACCCGAAAAACATCTTTGCATGTTAATATAATACATCGCGAAAGCATCAAATACCACGTTTTAATTTCTTTACGCTTTGATTACGCCATGGCGTATAGGAGAGGAGCTTCCATAATTTCGCGCCTTCTTCTACCTCCTTGAGGTGTTGTAGATGCGGTTGTCGTTGTAGATGCGGTTGTCGGTGGTGTTGTAGTTGTAGATGCAGTTGTAGATGCAGTTGTAGTTGTACTAGTTGTAGATGTACTTGATGTTGTTCGGCCACATCTACCATGATGGATATTACCACGATTATAATGATGATACGGATAAAGATGCCTCCAGAAAAATTGTTCCTTCGTACAGAGTTAAAACGTTGTTACTCTCCAAGAACTCGCGAACGAACGATCAGATTAAAAAACTTACGGATTCCTGAATCATGGCGAAAACCACGATCAGCACGATTAGGCACACTGCTGTCTGTTGCTTCATGTTGCAACACTTACACTTCTTTTCAATGCTGTGTTGCAGCCGCAGTGCGGTAGCCGCATTTATACTTTTACCGTTGAATGATGATCTGTTTGTCAAGCATTGACAAAGCATTGAAAAGAACGATCTGTTTTGCCGCTTGCGCAGCACATGTCGACAGAATAATGTTCACATACATAGCTTAATGAGAATAATTAATGATTAGAACAAAGTGTCAATAAATTCCGCATTCCATTTCAGACGCAGCAAAACAAATGTCGCTGATATAAAACCTGTCAACACATGTGTGCTCACGTAACAGCCGTGTTTGACAAGTGTCATTTCAAAGAATTCCGACAAATGAGGAAAACAAATTATGGCCTTTGTCTGTAGAAGTTTGACGTTATTTATTGATTATTTTAAAAGCTCACGTTTGTTGATTACACAAGTAATTAACGTTAAGTGCTACGCCGATTGTAGTCGACTTTCCGTTCAGGCGATGCGCGCGTGAGCATACAATATAAAAATAAGTCCGGCGTCGATACCTGCGGATCACCGTCTAAACAGAAAGTCTAGTTTTCAGAAATCGACGTAGCACTTAACGTGTTAACAAATATGTTTGTCAAATACATGGATGGTCATATTTATTGATAAATCTCGTCCGGATGTTGCAGACTAGTGTATGGACATTATATTGGATCTCAAGAAACTTTATGCAGTTTATTTTTAATGATAAACCAACACATACATTATTATCAAATTTGCATAAACGGCTCGATTACGCAAACATTGTGTTCAATCAACATTTTTACGCGAGTTTCTTCTCTCAAAAACTCAAAATAATTTCTAAATTTAATATGTCTCTTTATGTGTGTATATTGAATATATTATTAATTATATTTGTTTAAGAGATCCTAAATGTGATCTTTGTAGGTTAATAGTTTACTAAAAATCTACCGTTTTGATATTATTATTCGCTTTCGCGGAAATGTAACGTTTCGATTTCTTTTCTTCACTACGGTTACGCAATGACTGATAGGAGAAGAGCTTCCGTAATTTCGCGCCTTTTTCTATCTCTATCGGTTGTTTATGAGGCGATTGTCGTAGCTTATTTCCGCTGGTGTAGTTGTTGTCGAACGTCATCGTTGTCGTCTACGGGAAAGAGGCATCCCGACTTGTCGTTTCTTTGTACAAAGTTAAAACATTGTTACTCTTTAAGAACATGTGAACGAACGATAAGACTCAAAAACTTACGGATTCCTGAATCATGGCGAAAGCCACGATCAGAACGATTAGACACACTACTGTCAATTGCTTCATGTTGCAACTTCCTCTCTTTCAATGCTTTGTTCAATACAGTAGCCGCAATTTATACCATACTGTTGAAGCTTGCGTAACACATGGCGACAGAATAATGTGCACACATGGCTTAATGAAAATAATTATGATTAACACAAAAAGTCGAAGTTTTATTTCAGACGCAGCAGAATAAATGTGTCATATAAAATTTGTCACACGTGTGTTCACGTAACAATCGTGTTTGACAATTGTCATATTTCAAAGAATTTCGACGAAATAAAATTACGACCTTTGTCTTTACAAGTTCGACGTTTGTTCTTTATACACATAATTAATGAATATATGTGTGAAAAATATCGCACGTTTTTCTTTAAGCATATTTGAAATAGCAAAACTACGACAAACAAGCGAGCTAATCACAACATATTATATCTTTTTGTAAATTTCTCTCTTTCTCGTATGATAAAATAAAATTTATTTTTTATATTGAAAATAATAGATTATGATGATAGATATCTTTTATGTGTTAAGTTCTTATAATTTTTCATAATTTATGAAGCAAATATTATATGTATATTTTGTTTATATAAATCAAATATCGATTTTTAATATAGCAGTGTTGATTTTTAATACAACAATGTTGAATAAATTTTTAGCAAGCACTTTCAAAATAAACTTTCAAAAATACTGGATTGGTTGCGTTAGTATATCACGGATCAAGTGCTTCAATTGTCACTAGTAACACAATATAATGACGGCCAATATATATGTTTGTGAATTCGAGAACGAGATTATTTGCGCAACGGGACTTTATATAAAAATATGAAATTAATAATCTTTCTTCTTCGGATACGCTCGAGCAAGGCAAAATATTTACAGCACTTGCTCAGCTCTTTGTCTTGAAACAAACTGTGATAATCGATTTTCACTTTGTTTATTGCGTTCCTGTACATTTATATATAGAAATGAATCGAGTATAGAATTACCTATGCTTTCTTCATTTACGTGGCTCCAAGAAAAACATATTATTCTCGCCGTTATTAGATTGGGGTATTAACGAGGCATATATCGCGCGCTCTTTTTCCGCCTGTAATCGGATAATACGTCGACAATGACTATCACGGGACGTATTACGGGAAGGGAAATACAAGGCGGATCCCGAGCCCTACATGCTCTTCGCAGGGAGGTTATACGGTAATACAACCTCCTCACCGGCACCCTCGTCAACTCTCGCATACCGCCCTCGCCGTGTACCCCCAACAATCGAAGCCCGTCTCTCTTTCTCTTTCTCTGTTTTTGGTATTTAATCTCGCCTCTTTCTCTCTGTTGTCGGCAGATTTGATAACGCCTGGCGGCGCCTTACACGAGATGGAGAAGTGCGACGGACAAGGGAAGTAGAAAAAAGGCGAGAAGAAAAGGGTGCGTATAAGGGCGCCCTTTGATTTATGTCGTCGCGTCTGTCGAATGACGGCGCGCATCAATCATCTGAATGGAGGTATTGGCGAGGTACGTATGGACCATCGGGCAGGAGAAGCGTATATGCGAATCTCGAGTTCTAATTTGACACGGAAGACCGGAATCTTAAAGTCTCTCGGCTATTGCTTTAAGCTCTCATTGCGCGTTCTCATCTCGAACGTCTTTATTTCTCTCTCTTGCAAAAGTCAGCGAGCTTCTTTTTCTTTTTTTCTCTTTCTTTTTTTCTTTCTTTTTTTTTTTAACTTTATTATTGCAATATGAAAAAAAAGTTTCGCAAATAACTACATACGTTTAAAGAAGTTTTCTTATCTCCAATTTTCAAAATCGCCAGATTAAGTGCAATATTCTTATAAAATAAGTAAACATTCGACATTGCAAAAAATAAACCAATAAACATATCTTTGAAATTAGAACGTAACAGAAAAATCAGGAGAGAAAGGAGAACACTTTTCCTCCATTGAATAATCGAAGTGCAATCGATGTGCACTGTATATAAATATACAATACATGCATATGTTATATCCGCATGCAACAGAAAAGAGAGGACAACACAGAAAGCGTGATAACATATATCTCGTTTATTCTATTTCTCGAATGAATTTAATTTTTATGCACAGACCACAGGTCAATATTAATCTCCGAGCGACTGTATTCGAAGCTCTATATAACCGATCCAATTTTTAATTATAAGAGCGCAATATTCCGTTTCGCAATTTGTCGGAAATATAATGCAATAAATGATGCATATATTGCCGTCGCTAAATCTCTCGGAAGCTACGCACGCGCGCATTGGAAAATTGCGCTCGATTATCGCGTAATTTACCGCCGCATTTGAAGCGACACACGGCGACAAGAAGAGAGCAAACATTATATAGCTAGTTTTATCGTCATGAAAATTATAATGCGACAAAACTGCGACGCAAGAAGGAAAATAAGTACGTTTTAGTCGATAAGCGACGCAATTTTGTTTTGAAATAACGCGGACATTTTTCGCGTTACGTATATACTTTTTTTTTTATCGCTTCATAGGCTTCGTTAGGTGAGCATGTGCATTTTTTTTTTGTTTTCGAAAATACGGTTCACAGCGCGCGGGAACCTCTTCCGTGATCGTGCGCGCGGCTGGCGCACGTGCGTGATTGGCAGAAATTCATTTCGGGCGATTTACATGTCGCGCGGAAATTGCGTGTCTGGCGCGTATATGCCGTGAGGCCCTTTGTTTAGATGGCAACGTTTGTCAACGGTTTCTCTCCGCGTTATAGGTGAGGTCTGTCGTCGTACGGCAGACAGCACCAGAAGGGAACGGCACGGAGAGAGAGAGAGAGAGAGTGACTCCAAGACAGCCGCCGAAATATTTGGGCACAGATGCAACGTCAAGATTACTTACGACTTCGATAATATCCGAAATGTTTAAATTCCCTCTTTGTCCCGTCCCAACAATGAACGTGTCAATAACTTTCTTCTTTGTTAATAACCTGTCCGTTTTTTTTTTGTTCTACGTCAGCTTAGATCACGTTATTAATTACGTTTCTGTAGATCTCATAAAATAATGTTTTAGAAATGTATGAAAAATTAAGGCCACCAACAGTATCATCAACGCTGGCTCGTAGTTGCGTAACAATTGATTAATGTGAACAGTAAATTGTAAACGGAACTTTCTAATATTTCCTCAAGTATAAATCATTTTTTTTGCGTATAAATCATTTTATTTAAAAGCGTGTTTACTGTACGTATGAAATGGCAGCCAATCAGTTAATGCCAAATGACACTTTGAAAAATCGAAAAATTCTTGACGGAAATTTTTGTAAAAGAAGTCCGCGGTGCACAAACGGACGTGTAACGTGAAAAAAAACCTACCTTACGCAAAAAACCAGGGCAAACAAAATTTTTAATTGAATTAAAGATTGAGATATTTCATTTGGTTGAAAGTGTATCGCGGAAACATTTTTCAATGGATGAATACATTCTCACTCGTGAGACTCGTTCGAGCGTGTGTGCGCGCGCGCCAGTTGCACTATCCGGGCCACATGCATCGGGACCCCCGCGATATTTGCCGATCAAACAGACTTTATAACGAGATGAGCGCGTGCTGTCTGTTGACGGAAAATATTGAACGAACGCAAGCTCCCCGGCATTGTCCTCGACAAAAGGGCCGGCCAGTTTGTTCGCGTCCAATGGAGGAACGCACCCCCTCGCCGACGACGACCCTTCGCGATCCTTCGGGATCCATACGCGAAACAAGCCTATTCAGACAGTATCGAGTGCTCCTGACACCGATTCACGGAATATCAATTTAATGGCTGGAACCAACATCCGTTCACAATTATCCGAACCAGATCTTGTCGTAGAAAACCGACGAACACAAAAAAAAACATAATAAAGTCACGTCGAAAACTCTTGCTAAAAGAAATCTTTGTGACTGCATCGAATTCACCTCGTGGTCGTTATATCTATATATCCGGCTAGTTTATCATCTGAGAAAAATGCTTGTTAGTTTTCCAACGTATTTACAACGTTATCTCTTAGCGGCAAATAAATTATATTTTGTTCTAATGAATATTTCATCAGTAGAAGAAATTTATGCGAAGATATAGAGAGAGAGAGAGAGTGAGAAAGTGCTCGGTATTCACGCGTGACAGCGAAGAACGCTTGACGTGACTAACACGGGACGAACCTACAGCAAACATCTGACGTAATGACGACCGTTAGAACGCGCGTGATGAACACTTGAGTTAGAAATGCAAATTAATCGACGCGGGGGATCGCAAGTGATCCATTCACCTCTCTGTGTCCATCCTTCTCTCCCGCCGGTATCAAACAGTGGCCTCGTAATGGGATAGCCCCGACCACAATACACCCTTCAGCGAGGCGGAAGAGAAACAAGGAAACAGCATTACCCGGGAAACGCGTCGGTAATCCCGACCCGATCCAAGAACCATCAGTATCAATGGATGTATCAGCGTCATTGTCGCCCGTTATCGAACTCGCGCGGCCGCGTAATTGTACAGAATTTCACAGAATAATCTCTCGTCTCGGCAAAACTAACGCGCAAAACACAAAAGAGACAAAAATAAAAATATAAAAAATAAAAAAAAAAAAAACACGAACTTCAATCTGTCTCCTTCCGAAACAATCGGAACGTCAATTTAATATATCGATATCTCGTAATGTATTCACGTTGTAATTAGGATTTCGATGATAACGCGATACACGAGTCCGCGCGGTATCGCGTTTATTACGGCAACGTAGTAAATTACATCATCCAATGGAATATACACGGTGCCATTATTGTCGACTAATGAGGTTATCGGAACGAATTGACCCTATACAAGCGGGGGCGGATATTTCGGCCGCCGATAATTGGCGCGCCGTATTATCCCAATCACCGCGTAAGTATTCCAACACGAAAGATCGATTATTGATCTTTCCCTCTCTCTCTCTCTCTTTCTCTCTGTCTCTCTCCCCGTCTCTCTCGCTCTCTTTCCGCCGCTTTGATCGAGACGTTAAGCTTCGGGGGATCGCGTGAAAGCGAGCCGTATAATCCTCGTAAATTTCCACGAGGCTCTCTTCGGTCAGTCGGAGAGAACGACAGTCACTCTCGAGATCCAAGGATTTAGGCGTGTGATGCTTGATGAAGAGGCCATTGCGCTAAGTCTAACCAGCAAAGCGGGGTGAGAGAGAGGATCGGGGAGAGAGAGGTGGCCGTTCGGGCCACCGCCGGTGCTCCGTTAGGCGGCTTACGAGGCAGTTACCAGGCCGTTACCATGTCGATGGTACCACTTGTCTCGAGAGACCCGCTACCTGCTTCCGCCGCCCTGCCCGGACGAATGACACGATTTCGGCCTCGGGGCATTCGGTTACACTTAACCCATCAATCGTCCAGTTAAACCTCGATACGATCGTTCGCGCGCGCGTTGATAACGCACTCTCGCGTGTTCGCGTCGATTTTCGTCGTATTTTTGACGTGTCAATCATCACAAGTCAAAAGAAAAACATAGATTATTTCCAGAAAAACATTTTTTCGCATTCTTCTATCGCAATAGCGCATATAATCGCGGAATAAATGCGTTTCACCACGCGTTATCACATACTTTTGCGACAATAAAAATTGAGGAGAAAGATACTTATTGTTTATTTACACTAGTTGTACGATTATTTGAACGCGTAATTGTTGCGCGCTGAAACCTCAACGCGCGAGATATTTGAGGCGGATGTCGTACGAGGTATGCGAGACGGTAAAAAGGAAAAGAACGTGAGAATAAACGGCACCTTAGGCGCATCGTCGACTGCTGTTCCTCGTAGATAAAATAGACCAGGCCGTCCGAGTAAGATAGATGTAGCCAGCAGAAGGGGGATCGGCGCCAAAGAGCTCCTTAAATCACGGGTAATCATTTCTGACCAATCGGCGTACAGACTCGTGAGGATCAGAGTGCGGCAATTTACACTGCTCAGCGAATTTCTTTGCCCTCCCCTTCTTCTTTCTCGCAAAGATGCCGCTTGTGTTGTGTCGAAAATCACTTAAGGCGATCTGCGCTTCCGCCTCGCTTTTTCTTATGCAGAAGCAGCGACAAAAGTACGCACGCGCGTACAGGGTATATAATTTTTCTTCTTTCTTTCATCAAGATACACAATTTTTATTATATATATATGTCAATATTAATAATGTGTAAAACCTGTGTATCTTATCAAATATATATTTGCTGCGTGACATCAACATCCCAGCTGGCGGGGGTCGAATGACAGAAAGTATACTGTATCCAACCACCGCGTTCGTTATACGATCGATGTCATTTGCTTAGGGAATTACAGTCCTCTGTCACACTGAGTAATCTGCTTCGTTACACGCGACAACGTAACTCTGTCACTGGTACCGCAGCCGTGTTCCGCACGCCCAGACAGACAGACAGACAGACGACCTTCCTCTTGCTGCTCTCTCTCTCTCTTCTCCCCCTATGTATGTGCTATCACGTAACCCTTTTCCCCTGTTTAATCCATTTTGCGACCGTATCCTTTTTTTCGAGATCACGAAACAATCTCTGTCGCGGTAAAACGATGGATCCCCTCCGCATTCGCGCGCGATATCGGTTTCACATCTCTTTCTCCTTTTTCGCCTCTCGTCTACTTTTATCCGCGCCCGTCTCTCGGCCTCTCGGTGAGTTCTTCTCTCTTTACGGTATCTCTCAGACCAGAGAGACGATTTTTCGCCGGAAGGAACGAATCTAGCACTACCTACCCGACTCGGAGGCGTGCTACCGCCTCGAATTTCCACGATGCACGTATACCATATATGTAGGTACGTCGTCGTTGTCGTCGTCGTCGATCCCGGCGGCTCCCGCGGCGAAAATGGAAAGACGAAACTTTATTTGCGCCTATCCGAAGGAACCGTCGTCGCCGAGATTCGAAATCTCGATGTCGAATTTCACCGTACGACCGACCCGATATATATATATATCGCGCGGCGCGCTCAATTAAAATTCTCCGATGATTATATCGCGAACGTGGTCGTCATAAAACCGTGTGCGTTATTTGTGCTCCTTGTTGGGAATAATTTAGTTAGAGACACGTACCGAATATTTGGTAAAATTATTTTTTTCGTCAAATTTTTTCCCCAACGAGTCTCGAGGTAAAAGACTTCGCGATATCGACGTGTTAATTAATTAACGCGGGAATGTAACACGATCCAATATTCATTCGCGTAATTGTAATAATTGCTGTCCTCGATTTCGAACAGAGAGAGAGAGAGAAAGTGAGAGAGAAGCCGCCAGGCTGAACCGCGTTCTCTCTTTTTTTCTTTCAAATTCACTTTCGCAAACACAGAACAGCCTAGTCGCTTTTAGTTCGAGGGGAGATGAGAGGCAGCAGTGATCTCTAGGCCGGTGTTTATATCAATGATTCGACTTTTCGGTTACATCAACGTAATGGACTCTCGGGCTATCGTAGAAGATATTATGACGGCGGCTTAAATAAGCGAAAAGTTGAACCGGCTAAAGCGGAAGTATTGTAATTATGCTAATAGCTTTCCGGTGTTCAAACGGCCTGTGATGTGGTCTAGTGCCGGACTCGTTCGGGTCGGTCGATCACACAAAACTTTTCCTTCTACTTATTAATATTACCTGCTCAGTCCCATCTCTCTCTCTCTCTCTCTTTCTCCTCTCTTCTTTTTCCAGTTTGCTCTGCCGCTCTTTTCGGCATCTGTCTTTATCTTCTCTCTTCGGTTTCTTTTTTTCGCTACCTTCGGTACACCGCCGTGCAATTCCCGAAAGTAAAAATCTTCAGCATTTCTTCATTACTTATGGCCCGACCGCAAGGTTATCACGGAACAGAGGAAGAGAGAAAATCAGTAGCAAAGGAGACTCTCTCCGTCGAGAGAAACCGGCAGAGGAAAAAAGAGATACACGAACAGACGGAGCGAACGTTCAATCTTGTCGAGATCAAAATTTAATGTAGATTTAATCAGCGTAGCGATTCTTCGCAAAGACATTTAAGTGCATGGTCACGCGTGCGTACACACGTCAATAAAAAATTCTCGTTACGAAAGAAACTTGATTTCTCGATCATTTTCTACTAAAATTGCGAAAATAATCATGTGGGATGCAAGAGATATCAAACGTGCGCGGATCCTCGAGAACGATCACGAGGATATATCATTAGGAAATGTTTGCGAGGATGTTGCAACAGTAACGAACATGCATAGAACCGAGTATAACGACGGCGCGACGGCGGCGGGCGCGGGGCCGCGGCTGTAAGCGAGTGAGCAGCCAACATATAACGCCGTATTTATTTACTGTATTACTTGCATTGCGTGCTCCCTGCCATCTCGTTATTCCTGCTGCTCCACTGTGAGCCGTTGCAGCAACTCGCTCATTAATGACGCCGCAGTTACTTTTGCATGTGGATTCTCGGCGCGCAAACTTGAATCCGAGCACACACGAGAATTTCCATACTCGATTGTCACTTAAGTGACTCAAGTTCTCACCTCTATACATTTGTTTTTATCACATAATATTATTTTTTTTTATATATGTTTTTCCATGTATGTATTATTTAAAAATATATTACAGAAAATCTAACGTTATATAAATAAATTTTAAACGCAAGCTTTACCAGATAGAATCAGACTACAATTTAGATTAATTTCTGATTCGATTATAATTGTTTTTTTATAATTATGAAATTTTTATATTCTACTATCATTTATTTGAAACAACGAATCTTTTTAAACACGTTACCCCAACAAACAGTTCCTTATCTGTTACGACGGACCTGTATATATGTATTCAAGAACTTTCGAAACGAAATATCCTTGCAGTCCTGTGTCTCCGTTGAGGCTCCGCAAAGGAGGATATTATCTAAAGCCAGTCTGCAACCGTCTATCGAGCCGTACGTCTCTCGCTCGGTGCTCTATCGAATCTCACGGATCTGCAGACGGCGCGCGGAGGGCAAGAGAGACGCGAGAGGGGAACGTGTTGAGGTCGGCCCCGCGCGATGGGGGTGATCGGTGAGGAGTAAGTAGAGGAAAGAAGTCTGGATCCAAAGGAATATTTATCGAGTGGATATTGAAATTGATGGTCGCTACCTCAGACATGCTAATCCGACGAGCGAGCGGATTTCTGATAACGCCCGGCGACGGGCAAGAAATAACAGAAGGGTAATTCAAATCGAAGACGCGCCGCCGGCGAGATTACTTATGAGGTTTACTTATGAGGCGCCGTGGAAAAATGGCGTCCCGCACTCCTTCCGCGCGTTCCTCTCCTCTTTCGCCCCATCTCCCCTATCTCCGGGCACAACCCTCCGGAGGGAGAGACATTTTGCCGAAATCGAGGATACGCCGCGAGCAGCGGACGGGTTGCCGTCGGGGGAGAGATGCGCAAAGAAAGTTTGTCGAACGATATCGTTCCCGTAAATTTTAGTTGTAAACGAGATCCCCGTACGACGAGCGCGGCGATAAAAAGTCAATAAAATTTTCAAGTCGACGAAAGAATAATTTAAACGTCGTAACTTTTTGTCAAATATTATATTCTTCGACGTCTTTCTTTAAAATTGAAACTCAAAGCTCGCGCCTCTTTCGAGATAACGACAATGTTTAAAATTGAAATTCAAATCTCGCTCTTTTTGATAACGACAATGCGATTTCGATTCGCGAGGTAAGCCTACCAATCGAATCGCGGACTGTGTGTGCAACAGGGTTACCCCACGTTAAAGGAACGTAACGACCGTTTATTCGCGGTGAATTTGCGCATCGTCGCCGTAAATATCGAGGAGAAGTGGTTTTATCAGAAGGCGCGGCGCGCGGTTCTGCACAATAGGCGCGCAATGGGTGGAAAACGCCGTGGTCGGCGCGTGTTCCTCTCTCTCTCTCTTTCTCTCCGCGGAAGAACAATATTTCCGTGCGGCTATTACACTTAGCGGGAATGGAGCTGTGAAGAAGGGTAACCGGGTGATATAACTGCGCGCGACCCTCCGCGGTGACAACGAAGGCGGTGGACAACGAGAAGCGGCACCCACATTTCCCTCCTCCCTCTTCCGCTCTCCCCGCGCAAAAAAGGTTAATAAAAATTCAATTAACTTCGCAGTTTTAATTAATTCCGTATTTATATGACGCGATAAACAGAAACTGCCTCGCGCGCGGTCGTTTCGTTTAATCCCCCGCCGTTGTATAAACTACATCCCCATCGCGCCAAACCCGATTTTCGCGCGAGAGATTCTCGTGCGTGATTTCGCCGCACGCTTCGTTCTCCACCTTTGTCGCTCTGCTTCTCTCGTTCGAAAGGGAAAAATCAGAGGTGGGAATGCACAAAGAAAAAAAAAAGAAAAAGACCGTCCGTCATGATATCTTCTGCGCTATTTGAAAAACATGTGCGCGCTGTTGTTGAGAAAATAGAGAGAGTAAACACTAAACCGGAGTTCGCGACTACGCGCGCGAGTGTGATTGCGAATATAATATATTCAATAGCAAAGTTCCACAATCGTCACGATTCCGCCGAACGCGGCGACGACGAAGAAGATCGACGTTGATTGAATTTGTCTTTCAATTTCTGGCAGAAGCGCCGCGACTTCTGGCGGAAAATTCTCCTTAGCTTCCCTAAAGAGAAGCTTTTCTCCCGGAGTCGCGGCGCTGCTGCGAGAATTTTTCCTGCACGGCGTGAAAAGTTTCGCCGACCGTGAGGGTTCGCGCGCCGCGCGCTGTTACCGAAATTTAAATTCCGGCTCCGCAAAAATTCGAGAACGTCCGATTCCCGATTCGGTTTTTGCGGCCGGCTCTGCAGGATTGGTTGGTTAATTTCACACTCCCATGATTATATAGGCGAGACGGGGAGGAACATTTATATTCGCGCGCGAGCGGAGAGCCGAGGGTGTCTGATTGGGTCCGATATTCACGGGGAATAAAAAAAAAAAAAAAAATTGTGTCTCTCTTCTCTGATCCACACTTCTCTCTTCTCTTCTTTCTCCACACCGAGCCGTTTGTTCCGCGCTCGTTCTCTCGCTCCGCTCCCTCGCGCGAAAAAGCGTATAGATATCCAGCAGGAACGTATAGAACGTAATGCCGCCGTTCGCCGAATCGAAATGTTCGATCATACGCGAGATTGGCTCATTCTTTACTTTCTTGCGGCGTTCCATTTTCGTTACGGCCGAACGAGACGCCGGAACGTACGAAAGATACTTTGATCGTCGCGGTACGAAGAGAAAAAAAAAAAAGAAAAAACTGAATAAAACGACTCGAAGAGGATCTTGCCCAGAGATCTAATTCGCGGGAGTTTTCGCACGGAACGATAATCGTAATGTCGCGATCATGGTCATTTATATGAAAGCGAAAGAGAACGCACCCGATGTTTATAACGTTCTACGGATTCGACTAAACACGCACCGGATATCATTACGCACGCACGCACACACCCACTGGAAAATGCATATCGTAAAGTACACCTCAATCAAGTGGGATCTAAGTAACGCCCATGATAACCATTTTACAGCTCATAGCCGCATAATCTGCGGCAATATAATTACGTGGTCTCCGGCGGCACTTTAAGCACTATTGCTGTGTAATGAAAGCAGCGTTAAAAGCTCGAAAGCGATAGGCGATTAACATTAACAATACATCAAACACGTTTTGATAACAATTCGAACACTTGTGCGCGTGATCCGTAAAAACGACACGATAATTAAATTTCACCTTGGAAATCACGATAGCGCGATAATAATCGATGTTTCTTTAATATTCCGACGTGTTGTGCGTTCTACTCGGGATTTTTTTTTCCGAACGTAATAAAATCCTTTCTTTGACTTTCAACGTTCACGTCGATATATTTCTCTCGTCGCGGTCGAGTGCGATGGTCTGTAATCGTGGAAATTTGGAAAAGGGCTGCAGCGGACCATTGTGAAACGAACGACGTGGACGCGGAGGGGCGGGGAGGAGGGAGGGAGGGAGGAGGGAGGTGAAAGTGGATGGGTAGCAATCTGTAGCGAAAATGCGACTCGCGCGGGACTCGTTTCGAACGGTCAGGCCACGCCGGTGCTGGCTGCTTTTAGTGTGAAATGAATGCTTGTAATTACGTAGGGGTTGCAAGGCGAGAGGAGAGGAGAGGAGAGTGAGAGAGAAAGAGAGAGAGAAGCTGGGTGACCAGAGGAGGAGGGTGAGGGCGGAATAGGTGGAAGCGCCGGTGGAACTAGTCGGAACAGAGGATGGGTGTAACGGAACGGTTCGCTAAAGCCGCACACGCCGGCCCACAATGATAGACTGGACCGGTCGGTGAGTTCATCGGTGTTGGTGCTGCACGTTGCCCATCCTATCATAATGTCCACTAATTGTAATAGCCACCCTCTCTGTCAACCCGCTCTATCGAAGGGGACAGAGCTCGGATGCGCTTGCGAGCGCAACGAGCGCGCGCGGGACGCATCCTCGCTACGCACGTTGCGCGCGAGGACGTCTTGAATAAAGGGATTGTCGAAATAACAAGGATCAATGGAAAGAGGGAAAAAAAAGACAGATCGACCGTGATCGATTTCGGGAAATGCTTCTCGTCGTCTTTCCGAAATGAACGCGGCAGCATCGTCTGTACTTATCCCCATTTCGATTACAAGTGGACTGTGCTAGTGCTTGTTCAATTAGTCTTCGTACGACTCAATGCCGTTGCGTGTGACCATTTGAGTGACTTTTTTTTTAACTGCAATTACATCAGTCTGGCTAATTCTAATTTCCAGCAGAACTTTTATTATGACGATTGTTATTTGTGCACGTTGTAGAGTTTTAGTGAGAGAAATCATTAAAAGTCTCGTTAAAAAAATTTCTTTTTTTATCATAGAAAGTCCGATATTTGCGCGAAAAATTATAAATTTTTTTCACGATCTGTGAATAAATATTTCAAGTGACGACATACGCGCGCGCGCGCATCAAGCAGCGACTATCGATCGTACGATGAAGTGATATCTTTATCAAAAATCAATAGCTAGCACGAATGTGTCTATCTTCTATCGCATATCGTGAATTACTTTTGAAGTGGAAAAAAGAGGGATTATATTGCAATATCATCCACCACATAAAGCTTTCCGTCGCGTTCTTTTCAAAGTCGATGTAAAACCTGCGCGCGTGAATATCATCCCCAATACATATAGACTTTTATCAAAGAGACGCGATTATGTTCGCGACAGCAAACCAGATGTCGACGCACACTCTCGGTTTTCAATATTTCACGACCACTCATTATACACACGCACACATTAAGCATGTAAAATATTTTTGTGCAATACTATCTTATATTTTTAATACGTAATGCTATTTTTATATAATACTCGAATTATAACTCTCTCAAAATATAATAACCGAAAATAAATGTAAAATTCTCGCTGTAAATATTCTCGTCGTAAAATAATAGAGCGCGAATTTTTTTTTTTTTTGTCACATTTTTGTCGCAATACAGTAAATTTCACTCGTCAGAATTCGCGTCGCAATAATGGTTACGAGAACACTATTACAACGTGATTAGATTATTTATTACCGTTTATAGGCTTGCGTTTTATTTAACGACGTTGCGTCATCATTCCAGCGGCGAAACATCTCCACCCGCGATCGACTTGCGGCCACATTAATTTAGCGATTCAGGGTAATATATTTCGGAGTTTGCCAGCTGAAACAGCTTTATGCGCCAGATTTAATTAATAATCTAGATTAGATATATGAGTCGTGTTACGCGCTCCCGCGCGCGGGGAAAGCGTTCTTAGTTGGCAGATTCGGCCTCGACTGTAATTTCGCCGGTAATTGGATCGATACCGGAAAACTTGCTTCTCCGTCTAATCGGTCGCCTGTATCACTTGGAACTTGAACCAAGTTAACTCTGTCTTAACCGCTTGATGCGTGATTTAATACGCATGACTAATGTCTACTATTTCTATTTGGAGCGTGTTGCTTTCTTTCTAAAGCGCGCAATAAACATTTGTTTACAAGCAAGCCGAATAAATCGACCAGATGTGCGCGTGAAACGGAACATATACGAGAAAATAATATTCTTCTGTGTGTGTGTGTGTGTGTGTGTGTGTGTGTGTGTGTGTGTGTGTGTGTGTGTGTGTATGACGCACGAAGAGAAAGAGGATAATACATTACAAGAGACTTGATAAATGTGTTTAGACAGACACGTTACTGCTTTACATAAGTATCTTTATATAAGTGCGCAAAATAAAGTTGACGTTATCCACAGCAATTCATTAACCACGTCGGGAACAATTACGATTGTCAAGTCGAGACGTAACGAGATCTGAGACGAGCATAATTATGGCTATCAGATTCGGAGCTAATAGCTCTGCATCACCCGAAGCGCGGAGTATTGTTGCCATCTCTCCCTCGTTGCCTCGGGGCTCTCTGCGTAATTACCATTACCCACAAACCGATAGCTACCCGTGCTTATCATATTCTGCGGCAATAACAGCGGTGATACAGCTACCGCGCCGTGATTGCATTTCGATTTTAGACGCTGTGTGTGTTGTCCCCCCGCGTGATCAGAAATAAGTTGAAAAGAATCCGAGACTTTGAGAGATACGTCTGTGTCGTATTAAAAGATGTAAAGCACATATATGTTGAACGGAAAGCTTTTAATAGAATATCGCGACGAGCTAATGCGTGAGAAGAGAGGTGATATTTAGAAATGTTAAAGTAAGTCTTTAGTCATTGCATATAGTTTTCTATGATAAAAGGAATAATATGTAAATGATGACTCGCAACAAAATTTACGACCAGTAGAAAAAGCAATACAAAATCAAACTAATTACATATAATTAAATTTTAATTATATATATAATTACATTTTATTTTGTATTGTTTTTTTCTATTGAATCTTAATTGATTCTTGAGCATACACACACACGCACATAAATATATATATATATATATATTATTTGCAACTGTTATACGCGCAAATAAAATTGAAAATATGCGAATCAGTGAATAAAACTAACTTAAGCCAGACCTATCAAATTTCGAGAGACGAGACTGGCATTAATAAATTGTCTGCTTACTTTCATGGCATCATCACTTTATTACCCGCGTCTAACCATACCGCGTATTTACTTCTCGCTTAATATTCTATGCTTTCATGAGACGAGAGACCGCTTTACGACCGCCGCGAAGTACCGTATAATGCAGTTTTAAGCCACGACTTGCGCGAGAGCGGTGGGAGCCCTGGAGACCAATGATAAACTGGCAACAATAATAACGCTTTACACACGATACGGTTGAATGCGCGCTAGAAAGTGTGTTATAATCTCATACATGATTTTTATAGATCCGCGATTCAGAGTACTTAAATTTTTGAAAGTAACTTCCACGTGATTTAATAGACGATATTTACCGTTGCTTAAAAATAAAAAAACGATATCGTGACAATGTATTCATAGTTTATATTCTTTCAAATTTTTCAAGCGACGCGATTTGATAGCGAAGACATCGACGTAAAATCCTGGAAAAATTGTAGAACCGTTTTTTCTTTTTCGCGTGTTATGGGGAGAATTGCAACTCTCCGAGAAACATTAGCCGTAAATACGAAGAGGAAATTGGTTTTTTTTTTAAGAAAATTTACAATCTTACCGCGCAGGATAGTGCGTTTTGCTCAGTCGCACGTTAACGGATACCGGAAGAAGAAATTCCCGGCAAAGAGAAAACAGAAAAGAGTGATAAACAAAAGAGAGAGAGAGAAGGGAAAGAGAAGAAAAATAAGATGCTTCTTTCGTGACGGACGAATAAGGCTGTAAACGAAAGCAGGGAGAAAAAAATTAATTTCGAATAGTCGTCGTCGCGCTGCGTCAGACAAGACTCTGATTCGATCTACTTCCTCGTAGCGGAGAGACGGCGACAGAAGCGAATGAATATACTCGAAAATCCTACGATGATATGCGGAAAATGAAATGAAGGCGGAAACTTCGTAAGCTTCTTATACCGGCGCAATATATGTGCACATTGGTTACGAATCAATATTTAATCAACTCGCGCGTATTTCCGTCACATGTTTTTTTTATCTTCGAGTTCACCACGTCTGAACAAAAAAAAATCAAAGTCACGGGTCACGCATGTTGGACTTCACAGCCTTTCAAATGTGAAAAAAATCGGGATCTAAATTAATTTTCTCTACTACACAATTTTTTTTTTTTTTTTTTAACAAAAGACAAATTGTGTTCTAAGTTCAGTTGAGCGAGATGAATTCAGGAGAGAAAATATACAAGTACTCTAAACTCGCGAAGACAAGCAAAACGACGAAACGGAATAAAAACGACGCGAGATTTCGAGCGGACTGATTTAATTAAAAGCGGAATCACACGCACACACGTGCGCAGAATGAAGAATAAATCTTATCGCGCAATTTTTTTTTTTTTTTTACGTATGCGTTTTTCCATCTGCCGGATTCTCTTTCGACGTCTCGTATTCGCGTCCGCGCCACTCTCGGCGCATTCGTTCCGTCGCTTTGATTCCGTCTTTTTCGTTCGCGTTCGTCCTTCTACACCCTCACCGAAATAGGTAAGTTTCTCGCCAGGTTTTCTCTCGCTCACGTTCCGCACTGCTTTCTCCCAGGGAAACATTCTCCCTCGCGTGGGAACCGAACGTGAACTCTTGTCACGAGCACGTGCGCGCGCCGCAACACGGCTTGCCGGAAATGACGTATCTAATAATTAATGGACTCGTATCAATTAGCGGACGCCTACGTCCCTCCTCGCCGCCGGTCGCCAGTTTTAAATCGGCTCATGCCGCGCGCTGCAAATCTCTCTCGGTTCTCACCTCGTCCCGTTCTCTCTCTTTCTCCCTTTCTCTCTCTCTCTCTCTCTCTCTCTCTCGCCGTTTCTCGCGCGCATACGAGCCGCACCTATTAATTACAAAAGGGTCCATCAATTTGACACATTAACGTATCGCCGGTGCAGATGTCGCGCGCGCTAAACCACGCCGCCATATGCGGCGAAAAATGTCGCGTTCTATAACGCGACCGCGCGACCGTTTTTTGAAATTTTCCCGAGCGGAAAGAGCGATCTGTTCCGCATTAATATCGCGCGGCGTCACCGACCCAACATCAAATGACCCCGTCGTATTTTCAAATGCGAACGAATTTCAACGATCGGTTTAATTGTACCGGCAGAAGTCCAGGATTTCCGTAAGGGAAAGGGGGTTTTCCGAGTTCCTTCGCCGCCACGTCATATATATCACGATCATAATTCACGGGCGCTATCGAGTGACAAAACAACCTGCCAAAAACGAAGGTGAAAGAGCGAGACCAAAACCTACTAACGCCACAGCTGGCACGTGAGAAGGAGAGAGAACGGGGGGGAGGGGGGAGAGTCGGAGACCCGCGCTATTATTTATAGGGTTTACGGGATTTGGTTCACCGCAAAGGCAACGGCGGCGGCGGCGGCGGCGGCGCGCCCGGGCACCGACGCGCTCTTGAGGGTCCTGGGCTCGCAAATCGAGGGTGTTGCCAAGTGGAAACTGAGAAGACGTTACTGTTTACTATCTCACCGCGAAGACCCGCTCCCGATCCCCAGGAGCATACGTTCGCTTATATTGTTGGCCCGCGGTCGCATTCTCTGGTCGCATCATCCAACCCCCTTAAACAATGAGTTCCGCGTATATACCGGGTGCTTCTCACGGGAAGTTAACGACAGCCTGCTTAGGATAATGCGAGCATCAGGAAGCGCTGCGGCCCGTAATGAAGGCAACACGGACACATCTCGGTCGCGCGCGCTTCAACGTTCAGGGGAAGTGAGAAGACGTTTGTAATTGGACGCATTGCACGGGGCACAGCCGTAACCAACTTTGACCGTAAAATTGTCGCAATTATTAGACCGAGTATGTGAGCAAACATTTGTAGACACGTTTGTCGACGACCAGGTTTCGCCAGGTGCGATTTTGTTCATCGTTGTTTTTAATAAAAGAGCAAACGCTTTAATTGCAATTTTTGTAATACCGAGATATTTCGACAGACAGATAAAAATGAAGGATGAAGAATACATGAGCTTCTCTTTGCTCTCGGAGCACCGATCGATGTAAATTCTCAGACGACGACCAATTTGCAGAAATAAAGTTCGGGCGGCCATTGTTTGTTGAATCTTGCACACGAAAATGCCGGTGCGCGGATCTCTTTCTCTTTCACGTTCTCTCCACTCCATACATCTTTCAAGGATGCGTCTAGTCGCGGCGTAACCTTTCCTTGGACCCTTCGAAAGGTGGAAACCCTTCTCCCGTTTGACGTATCTCGTTTAAGCCCCGAAATCCGCTTGTTTACACAAACCGACGGTATACCGACGGAGAAATGGAAATAGGAAGCAGAGGGAAGAGAAAACTCAGAGAGAGAAGACACAAACGCTAGGGAAAAATTTTTTTATAGACGCGTCTGTGCTCCATACAATTTCATCCCTAACCGACAAACTTTTCTTTTTAGCCCGACAAGCTTCTTATTGCGAGAGACAATTCCAACAACTGACGTTCCTACCCGACCTACGTGCTCTCTCGCCTACTCTTACTTTTTTCCCCTCCTTTCTGTAGCTTGCACTTTATCCAGCTTTCGGTCTCTCTTCTTAGTTTTTCCTTTTTCCACGCTTCTCGTTGTGTATGTGCGCACGTGTGTGTGTGATCTACGAGCAGACGAGACTTTCGCGTTTCACTCTTACTTTTGGTACGTAAGATCGGCTCTCGTAAATCATAGAAATTCGGCGAATAACTCCTTCTCTCGAACAACATCACGCGTTCGCGCGCTGACGCGTATATATATATATATTTCCGTTCACGTGCTCGTGTGTGTTCGCAAAATTTTTTTTTTTTTAGTTTGTAGAAAAACAGTCGGCGAGCAATTCTAAACGTATACATTTGCAAGTAACACGCGAAAAAAGCGCATCCGTGATCGACAGGGTAGCCGGAGCTGTTACCCTCTTTTTTTTTCTCTCTCTCTCTCTCTCTCTCGCGTTAGATTGCCACGAGCTTTTCGATGAGTCTCTGCGATCGTTTCGGCCTTTCACGTTCAACATGCACTGACCTGTGCGCGCCAAGTTTGTTTTACGAGACATTCAGAAGTGCGTAACAGTTGATTTGCATTTATATTAGTGCTCGCCGGAGCGTGGGTCTTAGACCATTGTTCGTTCCCGACCCCGTCAATTTGAGCGGTACCCGTGACCCCGTGGAGGTGAGGGAGAGAGAGAGAGAATTAACGCTCCCCGAAAACTTCAAACTCTCCCGAGACCGTGTTTAATCGCACGGAATGAGCGCCCGGAAAGTATGAAGATATACAATGTTGCGCCGCCGATGCGCGACGACAAAGCGCAGCGGTATCCGAGGGATTAAAAGTCGATCGCGTCCGGCGCGCGGAACGCTGTATCCCGATATATACGTGGGGATACGTGTTAATACGCCAGCTGATGCACGACCACCTTCTGCGTCTCATAGATAATTCGATCTGGTGGTAATAAATGAGACGGACAAACGATCCGTGAAATAGGCTCAGTCAGCGTTGCGCGCGACTATATATAGCGTGGCTCTTGACGCGAAACGAGCTTAATCTCTCTAAAAAAGAAAATTGGCACCACGCGGACTCGTAAAACGTTTCTCGCGTGCATAACGTCATATGTTACCAGATAAAACACGACGATATTAGAGCCAGCAGAGGGATGATGTAATTAAGAACTAGAAGAAAGTTTATGTTCGGCAATAGTTGCGCTGCTTACATCGTAAGTTTTGTGTCACGTGACAATTTAAAAAGTAATTACAGGCGTGTGAAATGTTTAATAATGTTTATACATCTTTTCAATTGTTTATCTATGTATGTTTATGCAATTCGGTCGAAGTTCTCGCATCGAGAAACACAATGCGCGCTCGTACACAATCTTGATCGATAGTAATTTGCTCGTCTAAAGTTTTGCGGATTAGCAGTCGATGGCGAAAACGAAGCATCGTCGGTTGGAACGGACGAAATGCGCCGGGCGTAGAGCCCGGCTTAATAAACTTCATCACGCATACCGCTCTATGGCACCGGTAATATAGCACCGTTCTCGATAATCAGGCTTAAGTTCGTTGACACGAGCGCGAAACTATTTGACGGCCGAACAGGCTGATTGGTCGATCTAATTATCGGAACGATTACAGGCCCGAAATGTGCGCGCGCGCGCACACACGACGGCGTTCGTCGTTTCTCGTCAGCAAAACGAAACTCGGTAAATGCCAAACGTGATCGCAACTATTCGGCGTTGGAAACTTCCGACAGAAAGTTTCCAACGAGCGAGCGAGCGAATTTTCTTCGTTTTTTTTCGTTAACTAACGAAATACTTCTGCTGTATAACCGGCAGGCAGCTCTCTCGAGCCGCGAGTGAATTGCTTCCGAATGACGCGCGTGGCGAAACAGATAGCCCCGGGTCTAAATGAGATCTGGAAACGTAGTTTTATTCAAGTTTTTAGCTTACGAGCTTTCGAGAACCGCCGCCACGTTGAATCGTCGGGTTTTCGGAGAAATTTATTCGGGCTCAAAGTTCACGGTACATATGCGAAACGTCTTTGCGAGATTGCGCTTTACTAATTAAGAGCGCGTGAAAATGATCTTTCTTCCGTGGTTATCAGATCACGACGGTCGAGACGGCCCATTAATTACCGTCGCGTCGGGCGCGGTCACGTTGGACGTGTGCAACTTGAGTGGAAATGGGAGAGCATTTTTCCAACCGACTTATCCAACCATCGCGAATTCATCACGAATGAAGTCAGACAATTTAATTCCGCGCGCCGCTTTCTGCGATTAGCCGCGCGCGATTGCACGTATCGCTCTTTCTTCCCGCGCCGAGGAAACGTTGGTTCTCCCGAGCACGCCACCAACTGTTTTTCTTCCCGCGCGCTAGAAGGAAAAATCCTACATCCGTATGAATATTCAGTCACAGCGATAAATAAAATTATGCGGCAAAACGCTCGCGCAACGTCCGAGCACCACGGAATAGAGGGAGAGGCTCTCTCGCTCTTTGTGTATGTGCGAGGTATATATATGTATATATATATAGGGAGTCGATGGAGAGCGCACCACGATAAAATTAGCGTGTCCTCGATTACGGGTAAACTATATGTACACAGGGGATGCGAAAAACTTGAGGTAACTACGACCCGAATCTGCTCTGCGGCGCGTTCGTTAAATACCACTTCGTTAAATCGCCGGTATATATCAGGCGAGGGAAACTACCGGGCGGCAAGATTGTTTTTTTCAGTTTCTCGCTGCGCAACATTTTTTTCTTTTTTCTACGCGTACTTCGCTTTGACGTCGCTTTGATGACGCGATTATTTTAATTATTTTTCTTTCACTCTTTTATTTTTTAATTTTTTAGAAAGGAGATGCGAAACAATTTATCTTTTTAGAACCACGATTGTGATTATCGATCCGCGACGTAGCAGCGCGCGGTAATTTAATGGCGTGAGCGTGTGTGTTGGAGAGGAGCATATTCAAGAAGTCGACGAAGTCATCCGGCGACGCGAACAGATATTAATTTAGGAAGCATAAGTGAGGCACATATACCGCGAGCTAGATGCTACGTAATATTTAAGCTGAGTGCTCGAGGCCGCGTTTCGCTTTTATGTACGAGGGGAAGAGATGTGCGGCGTGCTAAGCTTGTCCACCGACCGCCCCCACGGTCTCGCCGCAACCACCTGAATTAATCGCGGCGCCCTGCGAAAATAATTATTGCTCGTCCCTCGCTCTCCTCGCGTGTACGAGCGTGATAATTAACGTTTACACGTCGCATCGCTCTTTTAAGCGTTCAAAGCGCCGCGCGTCTCTCCCGTGGAGTGAGTTCAACAATAACGACCCGCCGCTGCCGCGAGATAGAGCCGAGTCTCAGAAAGAGAGAGAAAGAGAGAGAGATCGCACCGTTTCACATTTTCTTTTTCACCTGTGTTTTCGGCAAATTGTGTAATCTGTCGTATCGCGCGCGGTGTGTGACGACCGGGGCTCCGTCTTCGAAAATACAAATTATATTCCTGTTTGTCATTTGTGTTTCCGCGGAATTATTTGGTATCGAATCTCTGTCGCTATTGAAATCGACTCGTAATAATGGCTTTTTTTCGTTTTTTTACTATTTTTATAGTATCTAAAAATTATCTGTGTTCAAACGCTGCGTATATACAATTGAAACCGCGCGATCTTGTTTAACGTAAGGCGAACGTGTGTTTCGAAACCGGTCGCGCGGCAGTTTACTCGAATCGCCGAACGTAACGAAGCACCAAGTAAGTGCGATTCACTTCGGGTGACGGAGCGTGCTTAGAATTCGACCAAGTCCAATCCGGTTTGCTAAACTCCGAGATTTTTGACCTCCGAGGTCAACGACACTCGCGCGCCAAATCGAACGATTCGATCTCTCGTGATTTACTTCGAGAATTCCCCCGCGCCCTTCAACTCAAACCTTCTCTTTCTCTCTCTCTCTCTCTCTTTCTCTCTTTGGCCCACCCCTGACTAATCTGGGTTTCCGTAACGGTTCGGCAAAAGGCAGGCACGGAGACTGTCGCAGCCTCTTCGGGCTGCGGATCACGTCTTGACCGCACCTCGTCCCGTCGAATCGGATCCCGAAACCAGTCGGGCCCGGTGAGCAGCGTAGCGTGAAGGAGCCTGATTGTCCATATTGTCCGGCCGTGCTAAGTTATGGTGATCCGTAATGCTAACCGAGCTCTCTCTTTCTCTATCTATCTCTCGTTCTCTCTCTCTCTCTCTCTCTCTCTCTCTTTCTCTCTTGTTCTTAAGTCTTAGCTCCCCCTTCTCGCTCCTCTACGCCACGAATGTGACGCCGCAAGCAAAATCCGTCGCGTCCCGACGCGATACATCTCTCCGTCCGAGAAGACAATGTCGCTCTCTCTCTCGCGAGGCACGTCACGTAATAAAAGTACGTAAACCCGTCGCGTGTGTTTTCACACAGCAAGGGAAAAGATGACCTCGCAGTCAGCCTTCAGTGGTGCGTTCGCTCGAGCGCGCGCCGGAAATCGACTCTCTTCCTATCTTGCCATTGTCAGGTAAAAATTTGTCCGCCGAACATTTTCCACTTCACACACTATGAAAAAAATTGCAAATGTGGATTTTTCTAATAATTGTAGTTTTTGTATTCTTCTATAAATACCTCTTCTATAAATACAGTATATAATATTCTTGTGCCGAATGTGAAAATGTTCTCGCTTGAATCTTATCTTTTTTTTTCTCGTCATTTCTTATTTCTTGATTTCGCCGGCATTATACGGTTTCCACGCGTAACGCCGGGATATTCAAAATGCATTAGACCGACACACGAAGCGATTCAAGTCATGCGCATGGCATTATCCGCGCCGCGCTCGTTTGCCGCAGCTAGGGAAAAGTGTGTTTTAGATTTGCAGGAGAGGTTGTCGCGTTAAATGACGTTAAAACCAGAAACTCTCGACGAGTAACGCTGAGCTGGCGACTGCGGAGCGGAATAGGAGACGCGTTCCTGGCCCTCGTTAGCCGCCCTCCTACGCGCTCTCTCTCTCTCTTCCGTTTCCAGGCACATCCACTTCGCTCCGGAACGATGGCACCGAACAATCGTCTCGTAATTCTTCCCAATCAACCGATTGTCGAAGCTAAAACTATTGTGTCTTTCCATGGGCACTCCTGCGAGAGGCTGAGGATTCGAAAGCATCCCCTTAGCCGGCACATAACTCCCCGTCGCAGCCCCATCCGCTGCCGCCTGTCCGTTGACGACGACGGCGCCCGTCGTCACCTCGACACGGTCGTCGGTAAAACGTTCCGGTCTTCGCTGAGTGCGGTCAATCGACCGGCAACGACGGCCATTGTGTTGTCGAGAGGCGTTAAAAGACGCGTTTACGTTTTGTCATTGCCGTTCGCGATTTTAGCTCGCTTAAGGAAATTCGACGATCACGTCGAGACCCTTAAGTCTCCGCGAAGCTAATGGAATGAATAAAAACATCTGAACTTTGACAATCTCTTGTGAAAAAAAAAAGATTTTTTTCCCTTGTAAGAAAGAAACATATTTATGCGCATTATCGATCTACGAATTATCTACGTGACCTCTTGTATGTAAACGAACTTATCTCGGGTTCGCTTAAATAAATAATGGCTGAATTTTCTCCGGCGACGCTCGGAGACGCTTCAATTTGAAAGTTCATTTGTGGAACAGTAAAACCCGCGGGCACCGATGCTATCATTATGAAAATAATGGCGGGCGGCAGTTGCCGGATGTCTCTCTTCTTTTTTTTTTTTAGCGGCGTTTCTCACAGCGCGCGGTAGCGCCGTAGATCCTTGCTACTCGCGATGAAAGTAACGCTCGCCCGATTCGCTTTTGCCCGTGGAAACGACGTAGATTCTCGTAGCCGGTTCCCCACAAGGAAACGGGTCATAGACACGTCCGCAATATCCTCGCGTATATAAAGTCAATTCGAGGAGCGCGCGAGATAACGCAGATCCATTGCAGAAAGAAAAAAGAACGGGAAAGAACGAAGGAAAGAAGAACGACGGCGTGGCGCTGGGGAGAGGGAAAGAAGGGGAAAACTAATGATATCCATCGATATTAAAGTCGAGTGACGCGGCGCCACTTACGCGAGGTTATCTGCATTTAAATGAAATCTCACGGGGGATACGGCGGCTTCGTCGCGCTGGCCCGGCCATTTTCCACGTTTACAAAAACTTTCGGCGGCGACCGCGTTATCGATCGCTCGTTCGCACAAGCGTGTTTCCGAGCGTGAAATCGATTCTTTTCTTTTCGCAGCGAAGCCGCGTTAACACAAATTTCATATGTTCTTTTGTTGTTTTACCAAAACTGTCGAAGAGATTTAAGAAAAATCGTTTGTTGTAATTGAGCATTTGACTTTTTAAATTTTTTTGCTATTTATAATATAATCGAACTGTGAGATTAAATTCAAACGTCACTCGTTCCCGTCATCAGACTAAGAATTTAATTTAATAAACCTGATCTAAGGGACTTAACCGATCGCCGCGGCGTCGTTAAATCCGAGCCGATGCGAAAATTACCGGAAACGAGAAACTGCCATTATCGTCGAAGAGACGCGGCGGAGAGAGCGCGACCGGACAGGTCGCATAATGGAATACTTTTATTCACGCGGCTACGATCGTTAATTATTCAGGAACGACCTCGTGCGTTAACCGAATCCTGATGACCGGTGCGGTGCCGTAACACACTCTCGCTAAAATTCAACGTGTGTAGGTTCTGCGGTTAGGGAAACGTCTGCTCGCCTCGGAATCGGAGAGAAAGAGAGCGTTGGACAGCTCGCTTTTCGTGGAAATTAAAAATTGCTTACTGTGTGGCACTTTATAAGATAAAAACGACGTCGAATTTTTCTCATTGTTCGCACCGTTTTTCGTGGCGCTTTAAAATTCATTTTCTGCCTTGAGGCGAGACGTGTCACGTTGGATACGTCGTTGAAATTTGGAGCGTTCGACAAAACTATTATTTCGAAGAGGACGTTTCTGATCTTTTTTTGTGGCAAACTGAACGTTATGAATTTTATCGTATATTTATTGACACGTAATAAGGCTTTTACTTTTTGAAGCAAGAGCCTGTTGTATATGTTATCTACGTACTTCGCAGGTTGACATATGAAGAAAAGTGTTTTGACTTGAGAGACGTGTAATATTGGTTTTTATGATATAATTACATAAAATAATGTAATAAAAGTGTTTTTTTTTCACATTATTGCTTAACAAAAGCGAAATATATTTTTCCGCTCGTCGAAGTTTCAAACTTCAACACGATATCGTTAGATTGTGTAACTGCATTAGTATGACGCATGTCTCTCTCGCTAACGTCGGAGTTTGCGCGCGAATCTCCGACTAAGAAATCCACTAAGAGGGTGGTTAATGACCTGTGACTGCCCTTGAGAGTGACATCTGAACTGATACTCGTTTCCGACGTCGTAATCGATCAAATTTCTTCTGTCCGTCTAGCATCGTGTCTAATATTGTACATGCAAGCATATACGCATTCAATCATTTACGCTCGCTGAAAAGAGATCATCGTAGCTTCATGAAAATATGATAAAGTACACGCAAAAATAAAATCATCACCGTACATCTCAACAATAATAATAAAAAAAAAAAAAAAAAAAAAACATGAGACGTTAGTAAATAAAAAAATTCTTCGTATGAATTAATTTAACGAGTTCTGCGAAATAAGTCAGTTATTAGATTCACGATAAAGTCTGCACAGACCGCAAGTGACAGTAATAAATTAAGTGCTCGCAGAAACTAGGGTCGGGGCTCGTGACATTGTCGAAACGGAAGTGCAACCGGCCGTGATGCATCGTCGAAAGAGAAATGCAATGCACGATATGCAGGAAGCTTGAACCTGACCCGTCTGGTCGTCGACGAGTTTAGGGGCGAGTTTTAGGCTTAACCCAATTGCAACGAGACACGACGACGACGACGACGACGACAACGACGACAACGATATAGTGCTTTCCGCTTCAAAGGCGGTTCGTAAATAACCACCCCTCTTGCACGAGCCTTCAGGCGTGCGCTAATGCGTCGCGCCACTCTTGCGTACGAGAAATTTATCGTTTTCTTGTTGAATGAGAAATATTCCAGCCATCCCGTGCAAGAGAAAGCACGTGCTCCGCGCAAGATTCCCAAGTAGACGCCGAATTCGTAATGAGTGCGACCTCTGGAAAATGACAAATGTACATTTCCGAGAGTCCGGGACTACTACAATTCTCGCCGCAAATCGCGGGCCGACGACTTTTTCTGATCGTCTGACGAACTAATTTATTTTACAATTAGTTTTTTATTTTACAGACTAATGAATACATTTAGTGAACTGAAGTGCGTTCGACTAAAATAGTTGAAACAAAATTTGACTCACGTGTACACAACGTAAAAGTAATCAAACTCGAGGGTTAAATATTTGGAGATTTCACTTTAGAGAAAGAATTCTCTTATCACTTTTTTTGTGTAGCGTATGTGTGATACGAGCTGGGCTTATTTGTATATTGTATCTCACGCGCGCAGTCTGAAAACGGAAAGTTGACCACAATCGACGTAGCACTTAATTATTTAAATAGAGAACAAACGTGAGCTTTTCAAATACTCAACAATTAACGTCGAAACTGTAAAGACGAAGGCCGTCATTTCATTTTGTCGAAATTGAAACGACACTTGTCAACCACGGGTGTTACGCGAACATATGTGTGACAAGTTTCATACCAGCGACACGTTTATTCTGTTGCGTCTAAAATGGAATGCGGAAGTTATCGACACGTTGTGTGTGCTAATCATTTAATTATTCTTATTAAGCCATATGCGAACAATATTCCGTCATCATGTGTTACGCA